>JAOUZG010031332.1:1630467-1650954 GCA_026289955.1 Argiope argentata
TGTTTAATTGAATTTTATTGTTTTAGTATTTCAGTTTGTATTATACCAAAGAAAGCAATATCCTTTTATCCTTGTTACGCCAAGTACTTGATTTCAAACATGATTTTAAAAATTTGAGAAGTCATACCGAGAGAGAACTGAACTCATTTAAAGGCTGCATTTGCCGCACTATTCAGAATGTAGGAGATTTACAAGTTGCTGCTGTAAATAGAAGCCAAAGAGTAAGTACTTCTTAAATTTCTTTCGGTATTTTTATTTTATAAGCTTGGTATATAATTTTGAAACATAATAATAATTTTTTTCATTTGTAAACTGGCAATGTTGAATAAAATGTTAATATTAATTTAAAAAAAAGCATTCCTGCTTAACATTGTGTAGCACCTCTCAAGCAAGTATACACATGATATAATATGAATTCAACTAAAGTCTGAAGTAGCGCTTGATGTAACTGGCACCATAAATCCTGCAGGGCTGTCTATAAATCCGTAATATTATGAGGGGTGAAGATCTTCTTTGAATGGCACATTGCAGAAATCCCAACTATGCTGAATAATGTGCATGTCTGTGGATTTAGGTGGCCAGTGGAAGTGTTTAAAGTCAGAAGAATGTTCCTGGGGCCACTCTATAGTAATTCTGGTAGTGTGGGGGGCTGCATTGTCCTGCTTAAATTCCCCAAGTCTGTCAAAATGCTCAATGGTCATGAATGGTGGTAGGTGATCAGACAGGAGGCTTATGTACAAGTTACCTGTCAGATTCATATCTAGACATATCAGGACACCATTACAGAGATCCACCAGTATGAACAAGCCCCTTTTGATGTGTGTATGGTCCATGGATTCATGAAGTTGTCTCCATACCCATACACGACCATCCACTCGATACAATTTGAAACGAGATTCGTCAGACCAGGCAATGGGTTCTCAGTCATTGATAGTCCAATGTCAGTGTTAATGGACCCTGGCGAGGCATAAAGTTTTGTATTGTGAATTCATCAAGAGTACACAAGTTGGCCTTCAGCTCCAAAAGCCAATATCGATGATGTTTCATTTAATTCTTTGCACGTTGATGGCCCAGCATTAAAATCTGCAGCAATTTACCGAAGAGTTGCACTTCTGTCACATTTAATGATTCTCCCCAGTTGTAGTTGGTCCTGGACTTGCATTATCTTTTTCTGGTTGCAATTTTGTTGGAGATTTAATATTTTACCAGATTCCTGATATTCCCAGTACACTCGTGAAATGGTCATATGGGAAAATCTCCATTTCATCTCTACCTCAGAGATACTATACCCCATCTCTCATATGCCAAATGTCACACCACATTCAAAATCACTTAAATCTTTATAACCTGCCATTGTCACAGCAGTAGCCAATCTAAAATCTGTGCTAGACACTTGTTATCGTATATAGGCGCCTTATTCTGATTGGATCCATATCTCTTTATTTGCCTTTGCATACCTATATCAGTTGTTTTTTTGGGGGGCAGGGGGGGCTCTTTAATTTATTAAGAACAGTAATTTGTTGTGAAAATTGCTAATTTAATATCATTAATTTATTTTTCTTTTAAAGTTAATTGGAGATTCTGAAGTTGATGCAGCTTTAAAAATAGATGATTATGAAAAGGCTCGTAATGAAGTGCCAAGATTACACCAAAGGTAATTATGGTTTTAAAAAATTTCATTTAAAGCTTGTTTATAAATTTGTTGATCAGTTTCATTTAATCTTTGAATATTATTTATTTGTAAAAAATGTGGCTAAGAATTTTTATTTTCAAGAAAGACTCAGAACTATAAATGATATGGCACTTATTGTGTTTTCTATTGATTTTTTTACATTTGAATGTCCATATATATATATATTTAATACATGATAATTTCATACCTAATAATAATTTTTAATATCAAATTAGAATCTTATATCTAAACTTACCATGATTCTTTTGACATTGATCAAGTTATGCATCTTGGAGTCAAAGTACTCTTTTCTTGGTTCTAATTAGATAGCTGAAATTCATTATTTAACATAAAAATATTGAGTGCTAAGAGGATCATCAGTTTTGGTCATCTAATTATTTCAGTATCACAATGAGGCTCAGAGTTGTTTAGCAAAGTAGACTAATTTTTGAATTATTGCTCGGTGTACCCAATTACAATCTTCGTGTTTTAGTATATTAAGAGACTGGAATGACTCTTTTGCATATTGCCGCAATTTGTTCTGAGAATAATCTTTGACTTGACTGTTCATTTGCAACAAAATTACTACATAATGGATATTGGTGCCATAATGGATATTGGTGACTGCATATAAAAAGAGCAATGTTTTGTTAAAAAGTGCAAAAATAACAAAATACTGATAATGGTTATATATCCTCACAAAATCATTTAAATCATTTTTTATAAAATTCTATTATGATTTTAATCTAGGAAATTTAATTTAAATATATATCTTCTGAATTTATAAAATAAAATATGCATTTAATTTTCTCTAATTCATACTTCAAATATTTTCATTTAGCAGTTCTATTATTATTCAAAACTGTAAACACAAACTAATTTCTGTAATTGTTTAATATTATAATCTATTTAATTAATTTATTATAATTCCTTCCATTGGTTTTTTTGTATAGTTTCATTTTTATAAACGTCTGGAAGGTTATTTATATTTTGTTTTAATTCAAAATCTTATTGGTCATTTTAATGTTTTAGTCATAAATATTTTTTTTTCTTTCAGAATATCAGAATTGCTTGATAAACATGAAGAATTTCAGAAACTTTTGGAAGAAAAAGAAAAGGCGAATTCTGTCCTTAGTAACATAATTGAAAAAATTGTGAGTTCATGCTATATATATATATATATATATATATATATATATATATATATATATATTTAAGTAATTTGAAAAAATTTTCTGAAAGAGAATACATAATTTTAATTTTTCTTAAGATTCTTTTACTATACATTCAGCAATTTTAGTATTCAGTTGGTGATATTTTTTGCTAATAATGTGGGAAAACTTTTTTGCAGAATGATTCAATCTCTCAGACTGTAAAGAAAGCAAAGCCATCTCTTAAAGATTCTGAGCTGGAAAGTCTTCTTCGGCAGTATTCTAAAACCATAGAAGAAATATCTCAAGTTTTATTAGATGATGGAAACACAGAAATATCTTCACTTTTTACAATTTTCCCGTGAGTCATATAACCCCCTTTTTTTTAATGGATGATTTTTTAAAATAGAAATACTGCTACATTAAAAAAATTGTGGAACATTTTTTAACACTTAAAAATTGATACAGAAAGAACCTGTTTATTTGAACATTTCATCTCACATAATGACATCTCCTCTTGTGTCTTCTTTCTCTGTAGTTTAGAGTTTGCCCTTCATCAAATTCTTTTTCCTATATATATATATAATGCTGATGAGATTAGGGTAAAAAAACTATCTACAGCACAATTAGAATATAGTATTTTCACTTCAAGTGGAAATACCGGAATGACTCATACTTGTGTACTGATGTGTTATTAAAAAGAGTATAGTTTTCTGTGACTAGAAATTTGGTATTGCCTGTAAACATGATTTATATGCGTACCTCCCAATAGCTGTGGAATTTCTACAGTTTCTACAGAAATTTGAAAACTATAGGGCTATGTATATATAGTGAGAAACTACATAAAACAACTAAGAACATGGAAAGTAGCTTTCTCCCGAATCTTCTTTCATAGTAGTGTTCATAGTAACTTTTTTTTAGCATAATTTTTAAAAAAATGCAGAATTGTATTTTTGTATGAATACAAAAACAGTTTGAAAGTATGAATGCAAAATATGTCACTCCTCATTACAAAATACATATGGGAGTTTGCTGAGATGTTAAACTGAACAGTGGAGGTTTTTAAAAAGTGCAAATGCTTGCTGTTTAATAATAATAATAAATTGTAATTTTTTACAAAAAAGTGTTAATTCATTTAAACAACAAAATTGTATTGTGTGTGTTTTTCTTAGTAAAATTGTTTCACTTATATATTTATTTATTCAATAATGAATGTCTACTAATTATTTTAAGTAATTTTTAATTTATTAAAATTTATTGGAAATATCTATTCTTCTATAATTTAATGAGTTTTGCTGTATGTAATATATCCGTAAAAGGTGCTATAGGTGACTGGGTAACCAGTGCTGAGCAGTATGTTTTATAGAAATACTACAACATTCAAAAAGTTCTAGAGTTTATTGTATTACAGAACATTAAATGCAAATAGAACTTTTGACTTTTCACATAATGACCTCTCCTCTTGTTTCCTATTTTTCTGTATTCTTTTAGAATTTGAAAATTTGTGCACCCTTCAAATAATTCTTCATCCAAAGAAAAAAAATCATGTTGATGAGATCAAAAAAGTGAACTAATTGTGGAACAGTTGAAAATAATGTTTTGATTTCAGTTGGAAATACCAGAATGTGGTACATTGTTTACCAGTATTTTATCAAGATTGAGAAGTCATGACAGTATTTTTTGTGGCAAGAAATTTTATACTATCTGTAAATTTTGTAAATATTTAAAAAGTCCTGGATTTTTTTAATGCTCTATTACATTTCTTTATTACATATTATCTTTGTAAAAATGTTGATTTAAAAATTACTTTTATCTTTATGTAATTTAATTAATTTTTCATTTTTCTTCTTGCATCAGTCTGCCAAGTTCTTCAGATTTGGAAGGATCACAAAATATTTTGAATTCTAATATGTTGCCATCTGTAGTTAATGGGGTCAAAAAGGTGCTGCAAAAATATCATAAACAACTGGAAGTAAGCAAATAATTTTTTGAAAAGTTTGTTAGTTATAAATGTTGTTGATTTGAATGCAACTGCATCGCTCTGTTAAATAAGAAATATCAATATTGAAAAATTTAATCTATTAATCCGTAATATCTATGATTATATTTCTATTCTGTGTTATTAAATAAGGGGAATGTGACTTAGTAAATTATGATTTTTATGTCATACAAGCATTCTTAAGATAAAAATTTTCTAATATAATTTTTAAAAAATGATTGTAAAAGTATTTTAATTCAATTACAGTTTTATAATTAAGTTTTTATTGAAAATTTACTGTATGATTTTTTTTTGGTTAGTCTTTAATATTATTTAAAACATCATATGATGCAGGATTTACTTGCTGTAATGAAAAATCAAGATTATTTGATTTTGATGCATATAATTTTTTTAACATGTATGCTGTTTTTCATTAAGTTAAGCTGATAGTTTTTGCTGTTTTGTTATAAATATCTCCTTCGTACATTAAATCATAATTCTTTAACTGTCAAATACAAAATTTCTTATAAACAAAAATTAGAAAGGATTTTTTTTATTTTCCATACCATATAAGATATGCGGCATTACAATTTTATAAAAAAGTTACAATTGTGCTTCCAAATTATTTTAAAAGCAAAATAATCTAGTTTTTTTTTATAGTCTATTAATTTCAGTTTAATGTTTTCTTTTAACTTTTTTTTATTAGTTAAAAAAGATTTAAAAAAATAATATACTCCCAAAATTATAATTTAAGTTTTTATATTGGAATCAACAATACCGAATTTTGTAATATTAACATCTTTAATTATGTTTCTATTGAATTTTTTTAGGAGAGCAATTCAAAATTCTCATCACTAAATGAGCAAAATAATATGCAGCAAAGAACTATTGAATTTCTAGAAGATGAAAGACAGAAGATGCAACAATTGAACTCACAGCTGTCATCCCAATTTGAGTCTGTGTATGTATTCTGCAATTTATATTATTTGCTTATAGCATATTTAAAGTGCTGTCCACAGTTGTTAATGATTTATATTTATTGAAGAACCATTCATATGTGGTGCTCTTTTTATATGAAAATTGTTTTTATTTGCATTGCTCTTTTACTATTATTGATATTCTTCCCCTTCAAAATCAAATACAAGATTTTTAAATAAATAATTTTCAATTTTTTTAAAGTATGAAAAGCATATAAAAAAAGTATTAAAAAGTAAGCATATTAGATTAGTATGATGAATCTTTATGTTTGAAACCCCTCTAAATATTTTCAACATTATTCCTGCCTGTGTCTTAATAAAGAAATAAATGTAGATTTGTGTCAAACTGTAAGAAAATATTTAGAGAAAAGGTCATATCTTACCACCATGAAGTGTTTGAATATATGTTGGTATGATAATTACAAAATACAGACAGCTAGATAGAATTTTTAAAAATAAAGATTTAATATTTTAAAAAAAAATATTAAGTCAATCAGTACTATTTCAAGCATGCAAATACATTAATTCAAAAATTCATTATATAGGAAATTTGGTATAGGATTTTGTAACTATAATTACCATTCTGTGTTTCAATCATGTTAGGGATTACTCACTCAGGGTCTTAATAAATTAATTGGAAATATAAAATTCATGTAAAATACTAAAGCTTTGTGAGCATTATGCACTAATGTCATGCACAATATTCTTTGCCTTATAAAAGCTTCACAATTATTTGTGGGAGAAGGGGATGACACCTTCATGAGAGAGTATGTAAGAAAGTTTAGGGAAGATGACTTCTGATGGTTTAAAAAAACAACTTAAATTTGACTAACCAGTTGTTTTTATATATAGGCTCAAAACCTATATCTTACAAAATTAAGAGTGAGAGGGGTGAGAAGCTGTGAACATATACTGAAGTTTAGCTAGTTAATAAGGAAATGTATATTGTAATTAAATGAATTGGTCTTAAAATTTTTAACTTATAAATATTTTCTATAAATTAACAAAAATATCTGAAACTATTGAATTGGGAAAACTAATATATTACAACTTACAAGATTTTGTTTGATTTCGGATTTATGTATTTGACTTTCTACTTTAAATATTAACATGCATACTTGGAGATCATATCTCTTCCCAGAATTCTTCTTATATAGAGAATGTAGCAAAGGCATATTTAAAAATGAAAAGCATTGGAGGGAGGGGATGATAATGAAGAAATGAAAACAGGAGAAAGAATGATAAATGATAGACCTAGGATCAAAATAAATCCAAAAGAGCAAATAAAGGAGAATGTTGAAAAAGAGGATTTTGATCTCTCATATAGAAAAAGATTTTGCTTACCTTGTAAAAATGTAGACATCCATTTATTTATTATATATTATATTAATATCCCTTTTTGACAAGTAGCAAGAAAATATTTTGGGCAGACTATATAATTTTGAGTAGTACTCAGATGATAAGGACAGTATTTGGACTGGTATTTCCTTTCCAAGTTTTCATGCTACACTTGGAGTAACAAAAGATTTAGTGCTTTTAGGCTACCTTATATGGTGTTTTTTGATATAATTGAGTTATAAATCTGGAACTCTATGAGGCATGACAGTAAGGTATCAGTTTTAAGGGCAAACAAATTTTGCTTCTTAACACATTTTCAATCTACAAAATTTTTGTGATAGAAGCCATTTGTCATTCATTTGATTAATTGCAATTCTAATTCATACTGACATTTATGTGAATTGGTCAAATAAATTTTATCTGTATTTAACTGTAACCCATTTAATTCATTTTAATATTATTATTTCAAGTCATCAAGTCAACAACATAATCATAATATATTTTATACACATTAATCAATAAAAGAATAATTATGAAAAAAGAATTTTAAATATTTTTGTTTTCATTATTACTATTTGATCCTTGCCTGTTACAATTTATTTATGTCAATGGTAAATAATAACAACAGGCAATTTTTTAAAAAAATTCTGATGCTAAAATGAAGAAAATTGTTGAATATTTTTATATATTTTTTGAATGAATGGTTAGACTATAAAAAAATAAACTATAACTAAGAAATCATTAATACATTTAAAAATATAAACATTTTTCATAAAGTTTTTTAGATATAGTCTCCCTATTGGAAAAGTTAAAAGTTATAAGGTTATAGTTTTTGTGTAATCCTTCCAAATATATTGAGGATTGAATAAATTAATTTAAACCCCTATCAGTTTCATCAGTGATAATAGCAAAATCTGCTGACCTGAACAGCTGAAACTGAATTGGTTATAAAACTGTGAATTTCATTATATTAAATCACTCAATTGACATAAGCACCCTGAAGATCTATAAAGTATCCTGTACTGATTTATAGATCTTTTTTGTGTCAGTCATTGAAATGATTTGAAATAATCTAAAGCAGCGATAATCAAAACAGTTTTAGTTGAAAAAGTGATTTTTTTTTCTCTTTCTTTTCTTCAAATGTTAAGATATCAAAAGTACAATATTGAAAAATATCTATCTAAAAGTATATTTAAAGAATTAATATGTCACTTAATGCAATTTTAAGCATTTTTCCTGTTGAAAGGTATATACCTCTTTAATGATTTAGATATTAATTATTGGACCATGATTAGAGTGGACAATCTGTATGTTTATAATTAAGTTATATGATAAAGAAAATAGCTTTGCATTGTATTAAAAGTTTGCAGTTCTAATATTTTATTTATACTTAATTTGTAATATTTAATTTTTTTTAAGTCTTTTAATTTATGATTACGTTAATATTCATCAGCCCTTTTTCTGAACTAAAAATTTATTATAACATATCTGCATTTAATCAGAATGACAGCATTATAAAATGAAGCTTTGATTAGTAAAAAACAATAAAGAAATTATAGCTGTCTGATAAATTTTATAGAAGTGTTTTAATTCGAAATATTTGTGGGTTTTTTTTTTTAATTTGAAACTATTAAGTATAATTATAAAGATTTGTGTGATAGGAAAGTATAAAAATTCCAAATTCTATAATCTATGAATTTAATTAAGCATTTGTAATCTAGATAGATTTTTATATTTTTATTTGCATGTGTTTAAGGATTTAATAGAAACATTCATTGTCAATTTAAAGTTGTAAAATTCAATAATGTTAATCCACTTGACATCAAAATTTGTAATTAAAAATATTTGTTGAAAATTATAGTTTGAAAAAATGTTTGTCCTTTATTCTTTCCTTTTTAATTTTTTTTACATGCATGCTTATTGACTAAAATTTCACTACTCTAGCCTCATAAATGCTCTTAGTTCTCTATCTTCTTTTTTTATTTTCTATTTCATTTTTCTTTTCACCCCTTTTTTCTTGCATTGCATTTCTGTCTCTTTATTTCTTCACAGGTATTGTTAAAGTATGCATGCAATATGATTGCATGAACTTCTGAAAACTCGGACATTTCATTTTATATGGTATGAGAATAGATGCTTGCATCATTTTACTTGGTAATTTTAAACTTTTTCCTAACAGGCAATGCTGGCACTGTACAAATAATTTTTAAATCTTTTTTACTTAATTCACTTGTTACTCATTTTAATTAAATATAAATTCCATACTAGTATGACTCTTGTTAGTAAATGTTTTAATGATTTAAATATGGGAGGAACTCTCTCTTGTTTTCCCTGCTGGTAACTATCTTAAGAGCAAATCTTAAATTTTAATAGATTATCCTTAATAGATTATCCATTATATTATAATTTGATACAAGAAGTGATTTTAATTACTCATTTCGTCATATTCAGGAAATGAGATTTTAAAAAAATCATGCGTACATTTTTAAGCGTGGCAAGGAAAGCTAGAGTTATTAAATAAATAATTATTACTATAGACCAGAGTACTTTGTTTTAAATTTAATATCATTTATCACTCAAAACCTATGCGTAAAGCATGTGTACAAAAATCATTTATCATATATTAATGCTTTATTCTGGTAGAGGTTGTAAGAAAGCATTCTGTAGAGGTTGTAAGAAAATATTGTATTTTATCATAAACTGTGAAATACAATTTTTTCTATATTTTTTTATTTTTTTCTTCTAAATAACATGGTAAGATTTTTTCCTGGAATAATATTTAGATGCTGATCAGGATGATTTTAAAAGATATTTATTTAAATTAGACTAAACATCATACAGTACTGAATTAATATGTTTGGAAAAATAAATGTTTACTTTGCAAAACAGTATAAAAATATTTTATGAGCATTTTTTTTTTTTTGAAATTCACTCACTAAAAAGGAAATGTCATAATTTGACTTTAAATAATAGAAAATAATTATAAAATTCAAATTAAATCATTAAAATTTAAATATCTCGGGTGTGTTTCCCACCCTTCAAAGAACATCTGTAGCATTTTGATAGCCATATGTCCAGTGACCTTTTCTTCAGCTCGCCAACAGACATGCGGTTTTTTTATTTTATCAGTATTGAGAATAATGATAATAAAAGAAATATGATATTATTACAATAAATGTATCCATGCAATTTGTTTTATTGTAATTTACAAATATTATCTTCTAGAACAGCCAGCATCATTACATTTCTGCTCCTTCTGAAAATACCAACCATGACCTTCTTATGCAAGAAACCTCTTACTGTTTTATAAGCGTTATTTCCTGTAATTTTCTATGGTTAGAATTTTAAAGAGATTAAACATCTGACTACTTAAAAATTGCTAATCTAAGAAATTTAGGGTATCCAAAAATTTGTATTTAGTGAGCTTTGGTTTATCGAAGGAATTGTAGATATATGTTGTGCATGTGTGCTGCTAAAAAATTTTGCAAAATATTCCATTGACTTAGTTACATATTATGATCACATCATAAAGCATACATTTTGGATCATTTTCTGCGATTGCGCTTAGTAATGTGAAGTTTTAAAATTCATTGGCCAGTTTTATTTCTAAAAGAATTTCATATATAACTGCTAGGTTAAATTTATTTAATTTTTGAAAATTGTCATTATTTTAAATTATCTCACAAACTGCTATGTCCTTAGCTAACATATTAATCAACCTGAAAATTTATCAAATCAATAGGTAGCATTATTTAAAAAGTATTATTATGACAAACAAATGCTTGGAACAGCTATCATGTTTTACTAATTTTTTTATTGTTTCAGAAATCAGAAAATGCAAGACTTTTTAAAGGAATTGAAAACTGCTGATGATAGCACAAATAAGCATTCATCTGCTTTAGAAACAGTTATCAAGTCACTAAATGCACAAGTAGAAAATTTGCAAACTGAAAGGGGCCACTTAATCGCTCTTCAACAAGAACTACATTCAAAAATAGAAATTTTATCGGAAGAAAAAAAGGTGTGGAAACAGACTGAGTTAAATTTTAACTCAGATATTAATAAAAGGTAACATGATAAAAAAAATTTCAATTTTATATTTTTGAGTAAATAAATGCAAGATTGAAAAAAAAGTGAAAATAAATTTAGTTTCTCTCTTTAAATAGTTTTAAGAGTTATAAAAAAAGTTATTCATATGTAGTATAAGAGAAATAAGAATGGTGCTAGATCATATTTTTAAAAGTCTTTACAACAGTTATCTAATGTTTTTTTTTTAAAAAATTCAAATCTTTTTGATAATTTTAGAAAGGTAATTTTACTTATGATTTATAATCTTATAATTCAGAGATCTACTTTGGGTGAAGAAGTCAGAGACAAAATAAAACGTTACCAATGCAACCTATGCTTATATACATTTGAGATCCACTTTAATGATCATGCCATTTTTACAAATTATAAAGCTTTGAGATGATGACCACTATTCAAAGCAATGTTGGGTTAACTTGAACTACCTGGAAGGATGGAAGAGGATTTATAATTAATTTATTTTATTGTTTTTAGAATAATAATGATCGTGACTTTTTTGTGATATGTAGGAATTTTTTACATAGTAATTATTTAATTATTGTATTTAATGGTTTCTTTTCCTCCTGTTATTTCAGATGCAGTAGTTTTCTATTGTTAGTATACAGTATCTTTCAATTATTATGGGTAACTGCTGTCCCACATGTATAGTTATTTCTTATTTTCATCTCAAATAAGTTAGTGTGAAATCATAAATTTTACTGCATAAAATTACTGTATTTGATGTGTTAAATTGCAGTCATCACCTCTCAATCAATAGAAAGTTGTGTTATGCTCAGATTTGAAAGAGCTGCCTGCAATGTTTCACAATTGATCAAAATTGATACAGCTGTTTATTAATAACATTGACAATAACCAGTGTCTATATTGATATTAGAATTTTATTTTCAAATCTCTTGTTTGATTTTCCTCACTTCTCTTTATTAGTACTAGGAAAATCTCAGAACTGGAATCAAAACTTGAATCATTGAGGAAAAGTTATGAAACATTACAAGAAACGTACCATGAAGTTAATTTGGATAAAGAACTTTTGATAGAAGAAAAGATGAAATTTTGTAAGTTTATATTCAAATGTTATTTTGAATTTCATAAAAAAAAGCTACCATGGATTTAAAAAGTTTATAATTTCTGTTTGAACGGTGAATAACAGCACATTTAGTGGTCATTTGCAATGTTAACAATTGTATTTTAATTTCTGTAACTTAATAGTAATATTTAATGGGTTTTCAACATTTAAAGTTCATTAATAAGTACAAGTTGCTTTCATTTTGGGCTTTAAGATTTTAAATAATTTTTAAGCTTAATTTTATGATATTTTTTCTTCTAATTGAAAAAAAATTCATATAATTTGTATTAATATAATACCTTTTCTAATTTTATTGTAGCTGACAGTCTTTCTAATTTGCGAAATCAGTACCTGGATTTACAAACTGGTTGGAACATGCTTCGAGATAAAGAAAGTGCTCTTCAGGATTCTCTAGCTAATTTGCAAACTGATTGTGAAAATCTTTCTTTGGAGAAAAAGGATCTTACAGAGGCTTTAAATAAGGTAATTTTAGCGATATTTTAATCGATTTTTTTTAAACAAGTCTTTTTTTTTGTAACAAAATGATTTTCTAGATTGCACATAATCTATAAATAAATTTAGCTTTGAAAAAAAAAAGAGGAAATGATTAATTTCTAATGGATCATCTATGTGGATTAAACTGATGGATTAAGTTGTATGATGTAGCAAATCCAAATTGTTGAATAGATTTACTTCAAATTTGTTTATTTTTTCTAGGCCTTAAGTGAGTTGGAATCTGAAAAAGCTACACAAACTGCTTTGAGAATTGAACACGAGAAAACAAAGATGGATCTAAAGCTTGAAATTGATAGGCTCAATGACAAATACTTTGAATTGGAAGCAGAACGTGATAAATATCAAAAGCAACTAGAATCCATAGAAGAATCTGAACAGGATGCTGAAGACGAAAAAAGTCAAATTAATATCCGTAACAATGATCTAACCAACCAATTGACCAAAGTAAGTTTGGGCTTTTACTATCTTTTCTAATCTAACTGCTTCTGTTTTTAATTTTGCAAATTTATTATACAAGCATTTGGAAAGTTTATGTGTATTCTCTGTCTTTATTGTAAAAGTTTGAGCAAAAATATTAAAGTTGTTTTAATTATGCATTAAATATAGCTTTTAAATAATATTCAAAATCCTTCCCTTTGTCTGATCTTATTTTGAACTAAAAATCTCTTTTGTTGCCCCAATCTGACTAAATTATCATGGTGCTTTCTCAATATCTGGTGCGATTTCACCATTTTTTTTCCTTCAAGTTTTTCAGTTTTTGCTTTCAGATATGTCATTAATGATCACTTGCCTTCACTATCAAGATAGTTTCCGAAATATTTTTTAACTGATTATTCCCTATGGTGAAAAACTACTATGAAATATTCCATTTACAACAGCTATATAGATTTCAATTTTATTGTCATCATGTGAGAACATGATGTTGCTTTGCTTAAGAGGTTTTGGTGTCTCCGAAATTTGAAGGCAATAAATACTCAGTTTTTCATTGGTAGATAACAAGTCACCTGATCCATGACATTTGAGGTTTGTTTTGCCAGTATTGTTTGAGATATTTAATTAAATTTATTATCAATTGTTTTTTGTTTGCCATTTCTATGGAATGATGTCATCTTCCAGTTTGTTTACAATTTCTTATTTTTAAGTAATTAATTTCGTTGTTAGAAGATTTTTTTTTTTTTCAATTTTTCTTGTAGTTATAACTATCACAGTTTTGTAAAACACGACTTATATTTATTCTTTAATGATATTACAAGCGTATTCTTACTAATTATATTGCTCTGTAAATATCAGAATATAATTTTAATATCACTCTGCATTACATTCATTGTATTTTGCCATATACAATAGCTACCAGTATTAGTGAACTTTTCTTCAAAATTACTGTGTTTTTTTTAAAAAATTCGTCGACCTTCAAAACTTTGTCAGATAGAAAAATTGAAAACGAAAGTTTAAAAAAAAAATTTAAGAGAGAGAGAGGTCTCTTAATTTTTTCAAACCAGTTTAAACTGGTTAATGACCTTAAATAATTAAGACAAATAATGGCTTAAAAATAATGTTTCCACATGATCACTTGAAATTTGCAACTGTAGACCACACATCTATGACTGTGTACTCCCCTTCATCATAAATTTCTAGAGGTCAAGCATAATAGATTTTAAACAAAGCCTTTGCCTTAACAGTTGGACCAATTTTACAGATTTTCAGACATTACTAATGAGTCAAAATGTTTATTGTTCAAATTTCATTTCAAATATTATTTCATCAAACTATTAATATAGTCACCAAAGGCAGATAGCAATTTTTAATTTGGATGATACTAGTAGTTGACTTTCTCTTTCTGCTAATTTCAACCAACTATGTGTGCCATCTTGTCCTATTTCTATGCTAGTTTTTTTCTGTACTCATTATCTGATTGCTAGTTTATTTAGTTATTACCTCTAACTAGCATCAAAGCCCTTTAGCTTGTTATTTTATCCACTAAAAATTCATCTTCCTATTTATTGAAACAATTGTATTTTACATCTGTAGTTATTTAAACTAAATTTATTTAATTGCTCTCTCTCCTCTTCCTTTCATTTTTGTCAATATATATTTATAAAACAGTTTTCAATTGCTTTATTTTGCATTAATTCATAAAATTTTAGAGTGGGAAGAAAAAAATGCATTTTTTTTTTCTTTCTGGTTTATTTTTTACAAAATAAAACTTCATTGCGTAAAATATTTCATTATATTTTTAAAATGCTGTAATGTGTGTGAATAAAAAACTGTAATCATTTTTCAAAATTCATTTTACTTCATATTTATCTTGATATTTTTAAAATACTTAGCAAATATTTAAAGAAATTTACTGAAATATGTGCTTTAAATTAAATTAGGTATTAATGGGTTAATTAAAAATATAGTATCAAAAACTATATTTATAAACTATTTTATCCTATTATATTTTCTCTTATTCTTAAATATGCTATTGATTTTCTCAAGAAAATCTTCTAAATGTATATGCATTTAAATCCCCATAAAGAACTGTATTCTAAAATTAGATTACTAAATTGATTTTCTTTTTTTCTTGAGATTTCTTTCAGTTTATGTAATAAATTTTCTCTCTTAGTTTTCTAGTCAAAAGAAAAGCATTGAATTGGAATTGGAACAAGTTAGAAATGAACTTAAACACCACACTGAATTACTTGAGGCAGCAAATCAGGAAAATAATTCTTTGACTCGCAAGAATTCTGAACTATCCGTTAAATTGGACTCATTGGAAAATGAAGTCTCTCAATTAAATGAAGTCATATCAGCTCTGAAAGATGAGAAGGTAAATTTGGAGAAATCTTTATACAGTATTCAACAACAGTTTGCAAAACTGCAAGAAGAAAAATCTGATGTTGTAAGAGAACTAGATATTCAATGCTCATCAGTGACAACACTGCAAGGTATGATTTTATTTTCTTTATCTATACTAATGATAAAAAAAGAACACATTGAAATTTCTTAGAAGTTAATCGCTTTAACTTTCAATCCAATTTGAAATATAGTTTGGAGGGAATTTACATCTCATTCCAATTTTTTATATTAATTGAAAATTAAGTGATATTTCGATAATATAGCTCCATATAACTTCTAAAGATAATCTAAATAATTTCTAAAAATATTAAAACTCCTAAACTACATTTGTACCATTAAAAAAAAATTTATCGAGTTCTTTAATAATACCACTTATATGCTGATTTTTTAATGAATTTTGATAATTTTTGTAATGAAAATAATACATATGCATGTATAATATTTTGCCAATTTCGAAAGATTAGAAAATAGTTTATTTATGGAGTTCACATAAGGAATATGAAATTGAATTTACTGTTCAGAAAAAGTTAATGGGCTTTAATATATAGATGATCCAATAATTATGTTTTTATTAATGTCATGACATTTTTCACCATTAGAAAAGCTCATCTTTCTAAGAAACAGAAAGGATGTAAAGCTATTAAAATAATATGATTTGAACATCTATCAAAGTTTAATGCTTAATAATCTTTTATTGTGGCATTCATGAAAAACAGTCATTGTGAACAAGTCTAGCACTAGATTAAAATTAAGTACAGTGAAACTGTAGACAATAAAATATCATGATTTGGTAAATAGTTGGGAATAATATTAAAAATAATATTTAGATTTTTAAGTGTACTTGAACTTTCATAAAAACTCTTATTTCCATATAGAAAGACAGTGAGAAAAGTAGCAACATTATCTAGAATTTTCGAGTTAAAATACAGGCTATTTCAAAAGATTATCGTAGGATTATATCTATTATCAAATTATATAAAACATCGCTGTTCTTTTCATTCTGAAATTTCATTTTTTGGTAAATTGTTTGCAAACATTTAAAAAAAATTATCACAGCAAAGAATTGTTCATACAATAATTTATGTTGCCAATTATTGTAAAAATGATATTTGTGTAGATTTTTCAAGGTAATTTTGTTTTGGCTAGAATCTTTGTTTAAGCTCTTAAATTACCTTTTTAATTATTTCGTTACTATAATACAATGGTTGAAAGATAATATGGGGATTTCAAAGAGTTACTGCTTTCAAAATGTACAGTGACATTTTGAAACAAAAGTTTGTGGAGTTGTGAAGATATCCTTTAGACTGCAATTCCAATTAAGTAAAGGCTTTGATTTATGACAGTTTTCGTGGAGGAATTCTCTTTTCCATTAATTCCATGAAATATTTTAAGATCTTATCATGCAAATTATTATCATTATTCCAATATTATTATTAGATTATAATTATGCTATTATTTACAAATGGAATTGTCTTTGATTAAAATTTTAATACTTCTTGGTAATAAGTGCTTATTCTAAAAAATTTTTTACGGAAATTAAACTTTTTGATTTAATAACTTCGAAAAATATTTCTACAGGAAAAAAACTTTAATACCATTTTAAAACTTTAAAAAGAAGCTTTTCAAAGAAAACAATTATATTTTTAATTCTAAAAATCTTATGGTTTGTTTTGATAAGTTTTTAATTGTAATAATACTTTACGCTGTATGGATTATTATATTTGTGTTACAATGGCACAAAACACAATTTTATAATCATTTTATCATTGCTTAATAATGAAGAGCAAATCTTAGGATAAAACTGATAATTCAAGCCTAAAGCATTATATAAAGATATTTTGGACTAAATATTCAAATCTGCTTTAAATAAATATATATATATATATATATATATTGGGGAAAAATTGTCGTTGTACAGGTAGATTCCTTATAAGAAAACTACTATTACTGTGGTTCTCATAATAAGACATGGAAAATTCTGCAGTTTTCCACTAATCTTGGTCTCTGGAGTTCAAAATCATCCTCATTTGAAAGTGTATATAAAATGCATATAATTCTTTGCCTATGTTATCTTTGTTAATAAGATAACTAAATTAATTTTATTTGGATTTTAACTAGTTTGGAATGTGCTGTAACAAATGTAAAAACTTTTGAGTTTATAGATGGGACAATCTGTTGAAAGAAGATAGAAATGGTTTAGGGTGGAATTTTCATTTTGCTATAACATCCTTAACATTGAAGGTAAAAAATAAATTAGACAAATTAGTGCTTTATTAAAACAAATGACTTTTGTATTTAAATTTTTTCATTAGCTGCTTTTGCTTTTAAAGTTAGAGACTTAAAAGTGATTTTCTGGTCCTGATTTTGAATGTTTCTAGTATCAACAAAAAAAAAATATTGAAATATCTACTTTTATTCTATTTTTAGTTTGAAATTGTTTAACTGCACTTGGAGTAGAGATAAAAAGCTTGCATTAAATTGGTTAAATAAAAACAAAAAAGGAGAAAGATGTATGATCAATATTATGTAAAAAAGATCAAATTAAAAATTTTAATAAGCTGTGAATATTTTAGTTCCTTTGAATCTATATATGAATGTCATTATTCTGGAGGGTTTATTATTCTAATGGTCCTTCGATTTGATGTCTGTTTCATTATTTAGAGTATACTGTATTAAAAATATTGTAATAATGAAAGACATTATAGTCTTAACCAAGTATAGGTATTTTTATTAACCTACTGATAATGATTAATTGTTGAAAAGATATGTTAGTCTATTGACAATGCTCGCCAGTGACTTGTGATGTTAAATATTTCCCAATGGCATATAGTTAAAAGGTTAGTTCAAATAATATTTTTTTTAAAGAAAAACTGTTGTCAAATTTCCTTTTATTCTTATTAATAGTTATAATGGAAATATTTGAATACTCTACAAACAAGATTTTAATTCAAATAGTAATTAAGAGTGGGCGATTTTTTTCCCTCCAATAAAAAATAAAACTCAAACGATAAATACGGAATTTTTATCACAAAATGTTATTGTTTGTATTTAATTAAAAATAAAAGATTTGCAAATAATATTTAATTTTTTCGAATATAATTAAAATTTTTAGAAAATTTTTCGGTTAAGAATTTAATACAAATTTTTTGCCACTTATTAAAAATTTCAAAGATTTTCAATAATGTAAATTTTATAACAATTCTAGATTTGTAAATTATTTTTATAATATAAATTTAGTGATATTGTTTATTTAACAATAAATATTGAAATGTTCGATAGCAATGCAGCCCCACCTATAATTGTTTCAGTACTTACGTATTAGACCGTCGATGCCAACGGGTTAGTATTGTATTAGGGACGGATTCAAATTTGGCGATAAACCATCGATGCCAGCGAAACCAACAAGATGGCGGACGATAGTTAAGATTTAAACAATTTTTTAAATAATGACGTTTTTTTTTTTTTTTTTTTTGACATTATTGGCGGTTTAGCAACTCATTGGCGGCGCCTTTAAATTTGGCGTTAAAGTTTGACGGTTTAATACTTAAGTACCATTGTTTTCAAGTTTTAATGTTTCATTTTTACTTTATCGCTGAGTAGGTATCGCAATCGACAAACAAATCAAAATCAAGATTTTAATAAAACACGTCTTTTCAGAGAGCTCCGAGTGCGAAAAATGGTACTTTTCTGTTATCAGAACGCAAACGGAAAATCGCCAAGTCATGCAGAATTCTGCCAAATTTCTTACAGTGATTTTAAAGTAAAAAATCGCCAAATATAGAATTTTACCAAATTTATTTGGTGATTTTTCGCTTGCGCCCGGCTAACGGAAAAGTACCCGTGTTTTTTTGCCCCCCCCCCCATAATGTTGACTTTTAGTCAGTCTGTCAGTCAGTTAGCTGTCTATGCCAAAGATAACTCAAAAACGCTTTGAGGTTGATAAATGAAATTTCATATTCATACTTAATTTGTAGCTTCTGTCAGATGTAGAGCGAAAGCTGTTCCGAGGAAGTCTGTCTGTCCAGCTGTTTGACTATAAACAGACTCACAGACTAAAAATCGCAAAGTTTATGTAAATGAAATTTTTATACATTTGTCTTTGCATTTAAAATAGATATCCGTATCAAATTTTGAGTCAGATCTGTCAAGTGATTGACCATTTGTCGATCCGTACTTTCTCATGCGTAAAAAGGCTAAAAAATGTTGTTCAGTCGAAGGAAAGTAATATACGGGGTCGGGATAACAGCACGCTACTGTATTGCATTTTTCTCTTACTGCTCATTTGTTTGTGAAAATTTTCTGTGGAGGGGGGGGGGGTTCACGTGAAAAAATTGATCACTTATCATAGATTAATTCCAACATTTCTTACTCCTTATTCTTTCTGATGATGAGTTTTTTTTTTTTATTTAGGTACGTTGACTTTTTTTTACCTTGTTTCTTCCTGTAAATATCTATCATTTTAATACGATACGTAATGAAAACAAACAAAAAAAAAACAGTGGTGCAAAAAACGGAAAGTATGAATTTTCTGAATCTATCCTGTAAATTGTGACAAATTTAAATCAGGTCCTTTCTGCACATGCTCTGCCTACTGGCCGAGGGAAACCCCGGCATTATTATTGCCGGTTTTATTTTCGGCCAATAGGCAGAACATACGCAGAAAGGGACTGATTTATGTTTGCCTCAACTTCATGAGAAAGATTTAAACATTCCCTGCTTCGCTAAAAATTGTCTGTTTGACATCATTAAATTTTTCTTTTTCATTGCTGAACGCATTAGAATGATGGATGTTTACTCAAAGAAACGTGGTTAAAATAAAATAAAAGAAAGTCAATGTACCTAAATTTGGGAACTATACAAAAAAA
>JAOUZG010031332.1:1666565-1717760 GCA_026289955.1 Argiope argentata
TTATAGCCGTTTGTAATCGCTATATTCATTTTGACTTACCCTGTATATTAAGTTTTTGTAACAATAAATATATTATTTTTTCCTCATAGAGAAGAATTCAAAGATCATATTGGAAGACAAAATTTCGTTAATTCAAAATCAATTGAAAGATGAGCAGTCTTTGAATGCTGTGATCAACAAATCTTTAGAGGATTGTAAAAATCGTCTAAAAGTTGCTCAGAATGAGAACAGTGAACTCAGAAAGCAAATTGAAAACATTCAGCAAAAGTTGAGTGGTATGTGATTGTGTCTATTCAGTATTTTCAAATGGGAATGTTTCTTAATAAAATGAAGCAGTGCTTCATTAATAGCTTATATAGCTTTAAAGATATCTTATGTATTAATTCAAATAATATTCAGAAACTATTTTTCTTTAAAAATTTTAAATAAAAATTACTAGAATTGTGAATTTTAAGTAATGAAATTTATATTATATCATACCAGACATTTTGTAACTAATCATGTCAAAGCTCTGTCTTGAGTCTTCATTTTTATGAAGTATAAGTAGCATATTTTTTCTCATCTACAATTGCATCCTTAGCCAACGAAACGCTAATCGGAAGTAGTTTTACCTTTGCTATTTAATTTAAAGAAAAGTTCAGCTGAAAGTCATCAAGTGCTGCTAGAAATTTATGATGCACAAACTCCATTGATTAACAATTAGGATGATTGGTTTCAACACTTTAAAAATAGTGATTTCAGTACAGTAGGAAAAGATTGTTCATATCAACCAAAGAAGTTTAAATATGAGAAATTGGATGCATTACTCAATGCAATAGGAATTTTTTGAATGTTGATCACACAACATAAATAACAGTTTACAAAAATTTAAATTTTCTCACTATGAAACAAAAGCAAGGAAATTGAATGCCTAACGATTTAAAACTGAGAAATGTTCGCTAAGTTTGCTATATAAGTTTAGGTCACTTTTTCATGTGTGGACAGTTGCTATTGTGTCAAAAAAAAGTTGGGGTTTTTTTCTCGTTCTATTGTCATTGTTATTGAAAAATGGATATGTAACTTTAATCCTAAGCTTTAAAAATTGGTTTACATGGTCACATTGATAACATATCTGAATATTTATAGTACAAAGCTCATTCTCTGCACTTAGTGGATCAGCTTATGGCTGAATGAAACCATTATTAGTGAAGCTACAGAATACAATTAATGCATTTAAGTCATATGTTGTAGGCAAAAAATTGCAATTCAAACACAAGTATAATAATTTTTCAACATGACCACATGTTGCTTGTGAATCAAAATATACTTTAGAAATGCTGAAACCATGCTCCCATATTCACTAGATATTGCTCCATCTGATTACTTCTTATTCTGATGTATGGAATACAGCATTGGAAATGCTAAACAGCACTTCCAATTTTACATTGATAAGAAAAATTTGATTGATGGATATCCTTTAAAAAATGAGTTATTCTTTGGATGTAAAATCCATATTCCACTGTATTCGTATTCTAAAAATTTGATTGGTAGATAACCTTAAAAGATGAGTTATTCTTTGGATATAAAATCCGTATTCTACCAGAAATGTGAGAAAAAGTTGTAATTGACAATGAACCATACTTTATAAAATAAAATGGCATACAATTTTTCACAATAAAATCATAAGTTTGCGACAACAAAAAATTAATTTGTCATCCTAATATCTATTATTTACTCTTTCTCATTTAGTTAAGTATCATTAATAGTTAAAAGTCAATTGAGATGTTATAATTTAAGTATCTATCAGTTTAGCATCTAAATGTTAGATCATTTTATCAAAATTTAGTCATTTAAAGTTTATTAATCTTGGCTTAGTATTGTATTCAGAAAACTTTAAAATTATACAAAAAGTGACTATCCTTAACTTTAATGAAATGCAAGATTTCTTGTTTGCAAAAATGTTTTCACTTAGAAAGTTTAAATTTATAAGGTTCTTTAACAATAGTTTTTATTTTTAAAAATATATTTCATTTCACTTGGACTGATTTACATAGGAACTATATTTTGATTATTTAATGAATTTTTGCATTATTGTTGCACATATATATTCACTTCACTTCAAGGATTGTTTTTATTTATTTGTAACCACCTATATATATATATATATATATATGGAAGATACTTGACCAAAAATGTCAACATTATATAAAAGAAACTTAAAAAGCTACTTAAAACTTTTTGTCATTCTTTCTCTTAAAATGTTTTTTTTTTTTTCAAATTTTTTAAAATTATTTATAGTATATTCCATTTTTCTTACCATACCCTTGACTAAAGATATGTATGTAATTCATTTGTTAATTTTTCTTAATAATGAAAGGATGGTTTGGGTGATTTGAATTGATCACATATATTTCATTTAAGAATTAAAAAAACTATTTCATTGTTAAAGAATCAAACATTTTTTAAAACATATTAATCAGATACTTTTAATTAATTTTTGTTATTTCAAAATTATTTTTTAATATTTAAAGCAATTGAGAATTTAAAGTACCATTAAGTTTTCTTAATAAAAAGATTAAAATGTAATAATATTTTTAATTCTTTTGATTAAATAATATTTATGAAATATTGCAGAAAAAGATGTTTCAACTGCTAAATTGCAATCTCAAAACAAGGAATTGAAAAGCACTTTGCGGGAAGTTGAGAAATCTCGCCAAGATACGAAACGGGAAGTTCATAATCTGAAAAGAAATATTTTAAGCCTTGAAAAATCCCTTAGTACCAAAGAAGATGAAATTCATGAGTTAAACATGTTACACAAAAGGGAAGAAGAAATTCAGGAAGCACTGAAGAAAGAAATTGTTCAGTTAAAACAAAAAGTATGTATTCTCTCATCTTTGAATTATAATGGTTTTAAATAAATCATTATATTTAATAGTTTTCTTATTCTAGTGTGTATGTGCATGGATCTGTAAAGATAAATTTATGTGTTTATTTTGTATAATGTCTCATTACTTTCACATGTATAGAATATGCCTGGAGAAAATATTTTAATGATAAAAAAAAATGTAACATCAACATTTTAATATTTAAGAATCTCGTCAGGAAAAAAAATTATCTCTTTATGCCCATTAATTTGTAAATAACATGCTGTACTATGCTAAATAAATGGTATTTTGCACAAAACCTGTTGATCAATTTCAAATTTTGTACCAAATCTACCAGGGACAAATCATTACTTGTTCCTTTTCATGTTGAAAGACACAATTAATTTATCCATTATTACTATAATTATTATCGCAGTAGTTAAAAATACTTGTAGGCTGGTTTAAAAATAAGATAATTTAATAGATATCATTTGAAAATATAGTTTATTTTTATGTAATAAATTTTGTAGTAAAACATCAAAATAAAAAAAAATTGAAAATGTCTATGAGAAATCTAATTTTTTAGCATATATGCAAGATTAATTTTATCCACATATTGTAACAACACTAATTAGAGAAGAAACTAGAAAAAGAAAGAGAACTCCAACCCTCCATACCATTTTCAATTTTTGTTTTATGTTAGTGAAATATATATATCAGAAGCTTTCTATTCTTTAAAAAAAAGTAAGGTGCTAAAATATTTTTCTAGAAATCAATTATATGGTTAAAAAAAAGAAACATCATCCTGTTCTTCAAAATCTTACTTAAAGGTTATAAAATATTGCATCGGATGCAATAGAGAACTTCAGAGATAAAAATGATTATTTTATCCCAATGATTATTTTAGAATAATTTATATGCCTTCTTATTACAGAACAGTTACAAATTAGAAATGAATATATGTTTCAATTTTTTATGACATGTGTTATGAAATGGTTCCTGTAATTGCAAAATTTTCCTGAGTGAATGTATTATGCACATATAGATAATAATTTGTTGCATTTAGCCTTTGAAGTCATTTCTATTTGCATTCTGGCATTCATGGTTGACTCACCTATTGATATTTATTATTTTCTGACTGGATGAAAATAACTTTTGTTTACTTGATGCATTAATTATGTAAAAGAAATTTGTTTTCCAAAATGTTAGTGATTTTCAGGTCAGTTATTGATTTCATATTGATTAAATTATTGCACTGTAACTTTATTTCTTAAATATTTTATCCTTTTTTTTTTCAAAGGAAAATGCTTGACATCACTTAATGTGATTGTGCTAAAAGTTATCATTACCTTTTTATTATCAAAATCCTCTGGTCCTGAACCAACCTATTCAACTGTACACAAAAATATTCATCACTCTATGTGATCACCAAAAGTATTATTTTAATATTATCAGTTTTGAAGTAAAGAATTGACTGATTCTTCATTTCATTACAATTGATATTCATGAAATTTTTCTACCCATTGTTGAGGAAATATCTGGTGTTCATTTTTATGTTGATTTCTGGTTTTTTATATATATATTTCTTTATCTAGACTTAATCAGTCTGGATTTTATAAAATAGATAGATATATTGCCAAATTTCGATAGAAATCTAAACAGCCATAAATTATGGCTGTTTAGATTTCTACAACTAAATTACTAAAAATGATATATTCGTTTACAACTAAATTACTAAAGTAAAACTGTTTTTTTTTTAAAGCAGATCTTAAACAAAATTAGTCAAATCAACACAACTCTGTGGTGTAGTTAGAAGATTTCACAACCCCATCCCTACCTTTTTGTAAAATTTTGAAAAACCACTGGCCTTTTTAAGAGAGAGAGAAAGTAACATTAATGATTCTGTCGGAAATGTATATTTTGAACCAATAAATTCATTGAAAAGTCGAAATGTGTCGAGTTCTTAAAAATGCAGCATGCAATATTATAAATTTTAAAATAATACTATGTATATAAGTGATATGTTCAGGAGTTATTGTCTACAAATAGAAAAATAATGTTTGTATTACTTTTCAAGAGAATTATAGATAAACAAGATATTTAAATTCTCCCTCTCTATGATATGGTTAAAAATATAACTAACTTAATCAATATGTTAATTTTAATCAAAATTTGAGTCCACCATGTTTTTATGAAATAGCAGTTGCTGTTTTATATTAAATAAAGTATTTCCCCACATTATTTACTATAAAATGATATATTCGCTTTATTATATTCTAGATTATGGAATCCACTGCTTCTAATGAAGCAATTTCAAAAGAACTTTCTGCTTCAAAATTAAAATTAACTGATTTAGAACAGAAATACAGAATGCAACAGGAACAGCATCAGTCCCTTTTGCATGAATGTTTGTCAAGTGAACAAAACTTTTCAGAACATCGAGTCAATTTGGAAAGATCAGTGGCTGAAGCTTCCCGTGATATTCAGAATTTGCGTTCCGCCCTGAACTTTGAGGAGGGGAAAGTTCTTGCTCTTGAATCAAAAGTTGTCAAATTAGATGGTAAGAAAATTTATATTAAAAAGTTACTTTTATTATAAACTAGAATTTGGTTCTTAAATAAAGTTTAGACCTTATGAAAACATTGAAGATATTTATTTTTTCCTATCTCTCTACATAAAATAGTTTGTAGAACTGAATTTGTTAATCATCATTTGGCAACTGTTCTTATATTCCGATTATTTACATGCTTACAGAAAGTCTAAGACAAGGCTTTCTCTCTCTCTCTTTCTTCCTTTCTTTCAATTGATTGAGTTAGATAATAAGAAAGAAAAAATTAGTTAAACTGTTTTGATTATAAATCATCTATAAAAAGATCCATTTAAAATGATGCAGTAAAAGTGTAAACATAAGTTTTTCATGGTTATTATTATTATTATTAGTTTTTAACTACCAGAACATTGCCAGTTTTCATTGTGAATTAATTTCACCACTCATTATTGTATAATTTACACAATTATACTTTAAAATAATATGACCTCTTTTTTAATAAGATCTAGCTCCTCAAATTTTATTGACAGGATTAAATTAATCTTATTAATATTTCCATCTTCAGTAATTATTTGTTGTTAACATTATATCAAAAAGTTTTGGTTACACACATTCTACTAAAACAGTGAAAAAGAAAATTCAATTTTGAATTTTAAACATCTTAGAATTGTATATTTTTGAATTTGATATATACTATACTTTAATATGCACATAATAAGTTTGTATTACCAGAAAATTTTAATTTTAGAAACTAATGATTATTTAACGCTAAAAATTGGTGATAAATTAATGTTAATAGATCAGGTTATTTAAATAATTTAACTTTACTTTTTTAATGATGAAATTAATAAAATAATTATAATGTATAATTAAATGGTGAATAATTGAAATGAGGTAATGATTGCAAAAAGGTACATTATTCTTGGAAGTTAGCAGAACAAGTAGTATATGCAATTCCATAGTTTATAGTTTTATAAATTTATTCTCTGTATGATTTATTTTATAAAATTCTTCTGCAGCTGTCTAAAAATTTTATCTTCGAACTCAGAATATTATCTTCTTTTCTTTTATTTTTAACTCCCTCGTAGCATAATAACTTTATTATATGATCAAAAAAAAATTCTTATTTTGTTCTCCAAGTTGAATATTTATTGGGGCAAAATAATTGAAAATTACGGGAGTTTGATCTTTGCTTAAGTGTATCATTAATAATTATCAATATAATCTTGCAGTGTTGAAGTATAGTGACCCATTTGTATTTATTGGTTTTAAGCAATGATGAATTAGTTAATATGCATCCAAAATTAGAATATAGCTTTTTAAGGCTGCAGATCTTTGCCTTATATTATAAATAAAGTCCTGTTTCATAATCATTCTTTAAGAATACAGTAAAATATGCTTCTACCATTTGTTTCTATCGTCATTTTTATCTGGAGTTAACATACTTGCATTAGTTCACAGTTAAAGCTTTCTATCTAGAAGTCTTACTCACTATTAGAGGTCTGAAAGGTAAACAAAATTTTAAATAAAGGTTGTGCTCTAATTTTTGAAAAAAGAATTGATAGAACAAACACTAATGCTAATATCATATATATTTTCCATTCATTTCTGTTTCTACATGGGCTGCAGTAGCCTGGTAGTAAGGTCTCAGCTTCAGAACTGCAAGGTTTTAGATTTGAGACTCGATTCTACCAAAGAACCACCATGTTAGAGGGTCTGATGCACATTAAATCAATCAGGGTTTAATGTCCTCCCATTATTGCGGTGTTTGGAAGAGGAGGTGGCAGTTCAGGTGTCATCTTCGTCATATGATAGCGTTTCAAAACTATGAGGGCCTTCCAAAATAGATTTAATGTTACTTTAAATTGGGACATTAATATAACTAATCTAAACTTTGTTATCTGATTTGGTAAAAGCGCTTTCTTCTTATTTCATTTAATTTCTTTCTAGTATGAGAAATCAATTGGTTCCTATTTGATATCAAAAGGTGTGCCTAATTTTTAATAGATAATCTTTTGTCCAATATATAGAAATTTTATTTATTTTGGAAAATTTGTTTCTTTTCTATTAAAAATGCATAACTTCTGGAAAAAAAATATTTTTAGGTTTTCTATTAATGATAATTTCACAGTGAATAAAGAAGGCATTGCTTATATTTATTTTATTGTTTTATTTTGTTATGATTTTACCAATGACAGTTTTTGTCAGACATTAGAGATGATTATGAAAGAGCTTTAGATTGTAGAGTTGATATTAATGTTGTTAGAAACAAATACAGTTTTCACTGCATGCTGAGTGCTTTCATTCTGCAGCATATCGTTTTTTCCTTCCTAAAGTAAAATATTTATAGTATTTTTGCATATTGTAAAATGTTATAGTGTTTTAACTTAATTAGAAATATTAATAATTAATTTAAATATTCCTTTATCATTCAATGGCACAAATACTTTGCACCTTAATCAAATCTTAAAATTTATATCAGGAATCATAAAATTATATTTAACTCTTTTAAGATCTATATGAAATATAATTTGTTTAAAAATAGAATTTTGTTTTATTATAGGTGCTAAACGTGAAGTAGAAAGCAAGCTGTATTCTATGTGCCTCTTCCTCAGATCAATTTTAGGATTAGGATCTGATAGCGGATTTATGAGTGTCAGTTCTAATTTGCCATCAACTCCTGGTCCTTCTCGTGGTACATCTACAGAAAAACTTACTGAAGTAACTCGCTCATCTGTGCGAGAGAGCCCTCATCGACTTAATTTGACAAAGAACAATTATCCTGCTCAATTTAGTCTTTCTGATCTTGACATTGATTTACTGAAATCTTCTTTGAAGGATTTAATACATAAGTTTAATGCCGTGGAAAAAGAAAGAGTATGTTTTTCTTCTTCTTTTTCTTTTTTGATTAGTTTTAGGTTACCTAGTACCTAATAATACATGCATCAAAGTTTTTTGCAATTTTTTGGTTCATATTTCCATTAGTGTGAAAAAATTGCTCATTATGACAAGTTGAAAATCAGTCAGAAAATTTTAAATAATAAATGCTTATGACATTGTTTTGAACATTTTAATAAATTTTTTTAAGCCGAGATAATTTTTTTTTTTTTTTTTTGGCTATTTTCCGTACAGATATGAAGAACTTGAGTGAGGATGTGAAAATATATACAATTCTAACACTTTTTGTGTTTGATCTTTAAAATTTATGATTCATCAATTCAGAAAATATGGTATATATTTTGATTTAAGTTATAAACTACTTAATCAAATTTAGTTTTAGCTATTAAATATTCCTGGTTATTTGTTTTTTCTTAAATTGTTGATTAATTGAAATAATATGCTAATCAATAGTAATACTACGTAAGTGTGAAACAATAATAATACATTAATACTACTTTTTTTTTCTCGACTGTTTAAAAAAAAAAGTGACTAAGGTTGTCTTAATTTGACTATATCCTATTACATATTTATCAAAAGTATTGTTTAAAGCAATTTTTAATGCAATTAATTTTTAAAAAAATAATAAAACATACAAAAATTTTGCTGATTAAATATTTATTTAAAAATATTAAATTTACCATTTATTCAATATTTTTCATTAAAAAATTAATTAGAATGGGTTTTTTAAAAAGTATATCTAAATAAGCTGTATCTAGACAATGGAATCAAAAAGTTAGTAGTATCCTTAATATTCATTCGTAAATCCCAATAAAAGTATTTTTCTTTTGGTTTCCTCCCCCCTTTCGGAATTTTGATTTTTCTTTCATTTTCAAAACCTACATAACTTTACTCATTGCTTTATAGTTATTATAATTCATCTTAACTTAGCAATTATGTCTTGAATAACAGAAAACATTCAAATAGAAAATTTTATATTATTGACAATGAAAATTACCTCCTTCTCATATTGTTTGCAGTTTCATTTTAATTATTAATCATGTCTAGTTATCTTACAGAACATCATAAAAACAACTTTGGAAATTTAAAAGAATATAATTTATCATTGGAGAAATAAAATATACTTGTAGTAAGTTTAGAGTTAAGATAGAACCCCCCCCCCCTCCCTTATTTTACTGAATGCAAAGGAATGTTATTTTTAGTGGCTGTGTATTTCATGAATGGTATTTTTTATTCTAGGATGAACTGAAAGATGTAGTTGCAAAACTACAGAGAGAAACTGATGAACTCAAAGGAGAGCACAGTCAATGTATATCAAAAATGTATCAACTCAGAAGAGATTTAGAAGGTTTGTCTTTAAAATTTCGTAAAATTTAATATTTCCAATTTTAATGTGCTGTTTTTTGTATTATCATCTCTATATTCTTTCATATTCTATATTTCCCAGTCAATCTACTTTCTTAACACATTAATACTCACAATCCTATTCATAGTATAGTTACATTTTACTTCCATAGCTAAACTGAATTAATCCTATTGTTTCATTTTTGCTTTATTTGACAAATCAATATTCAGTTGGCATATGCCATTACCCATTAGCCAGGTTTTTAAGTTAGAATTTCATTGTTTTCAAAATTTTCTTTAGATTTTTTTACGCAGTACCATTAATTCAGAAGCAATTATTTGTGTGAGTCATATTATATTTTAAAAATATATATCAATTACATAATTTGATGTATCGATAAAAAAAAAGTTTACTGAAATAAAATATTTACTTTTTTTAAAAAATCATTCTTCCTTTTAAAGAAATTATTAATTTTTCTTTTTGGCTTGAATTTTGGTGTTTTTAACCTAATTTAAACTTACTAGAATCTATATCTAAATTGGGTATTTATAGATAAATTTTGATGAAAATACGAAGTTGTAGGCTAATGATAGCTTTATTTAATGCTGAAAATTACATAAAATAAAATATTTAATATAATTTATAAGTATTTTGAATAAAGTTCTAGATTTATCTAAATTGATGTCCAATTTATTCCATAGAGAATAGACTCCCCCTCCCCCACACATTAGAAGTGAAAAAAATATTTTCTAACTTACATATGCGGGAAATATCATTAGAATATTAACAATCTGTATTAGAATCAGCTTTAAATGATGTTTGTCATAGAATGCTGTTATTTATCTATACAGATTTTGTCATTATTGCTAATTTTATAATTATCCTCTAACAGCTTTCAAGTATAACTTAAGATGAAATATTAAATAAGTTAAATGTGCAAAAAATCAAATAGATACATTCTTCAACTCTTCTTGTAGTCAATCATTTTATTTTTATTGCATCTTTTTTCCATTGATATAATTGATTCCAATACTAAATGATTAGTATAGGTTCAAACCTCACTCTTATCACAAAGTTGCAGGGTATTAAATATGATTACATAACAAACATTCTTTAGTTAATGTAGTGCAAGAAGTTAGATGTCATTTCAACTCATTTTGTGTGGTTTGTGCATATATTAGACATTTTTTTTAAATCTGAAATTAAGTTTTAAATGGCAATAGCTCTAAAATAATAAAAAGAAGAATAAAAAAATTATGGACTATCTATTTTTGCTGTATTTAAGGATACTTTTCAATTCATTGTTTGTAGAATGTGAAAAATTAGTAGAGATATGTAGAAATTTTGTACACATTTTTTTCCTTTCACTATAATATATTATTTATTCTTTGCTTGTTGCTATTACATATGAGTAAAAATGTGACAAGATATTATTCTAGCATTTATATTGCCTTCATTTCTAATTTCATTCCATTGATACTATGTAAATAATAGCAATGAATATGTATTCTGGAAATAATTCTTGTCTTCAGTATTTATTATGCTAACAAGCAAAATGTGATATTTGGAAGGCTGAAACCCCCAAATTGATTATTTGGGTCATTTACCATTGTGGAAGATGCCAACAATTGTTTGTCACAAAAAGCATATCAATTATATTTTTAATTTCAGTTGATTTTCATGTTGCCATGCATTTTAGTTATGTTCTGTCAGCATCAACATCTTGAGGAATTATCAAATCATTTTAACAAAATGATTTCATTATTTTTTTCTTTGTATTTGAATTTTAAACATTAATAAATGTTTTTATCTTTTGTATGGTTTTCATTTACCAATTTAGAAGCATACATTTGCGTTGGAAAAATTGTAAAATGTAATTTTTCTTTCCTGATTAATCCAAAGCTAATTTATTAAAATTTTACAAAATTTGTATTTTTTTAATGGCAACAGTGAATAATTTAGAAATTTCAATTTCACCTGTTTTGAAAATATGTTGATAAAAATTTAAACTTTTTTCTAAATTTCTTTTCTTAAATATATTTTACTTAATCTATCATAATGAGTTGTCCTGGCTGTTCTGAATGCCCTAATAATGAGTCATCTGATTGTATCAGGCAAACAGGTTTCTTTTATAGATTTAGTGGATTTGTTTTTAACTATGCCACATGTATGTATTAGATATTCTTACATATGTTCTTGAATACAATTTAGAAATATTAATATCACTTTTTGTTATTATAAATTATGTAAACATGTAAAAAAATAATTTGATTTCATTTTTAATTGCAATAAATATTACATTTTATTTAACTTCTAATTTTATTCATGTTTTTATTTAATTATGTACTAAAAATCTGTTTTAAGAATGAGAAAGTTATAACTGGATTAAAAATATCTTAGCTATTAAAAAATTCACAACTGCATGCCTTAAGTAAATACCTAAAGAAATGAATTAAGTTAACATTTTTTGGGGGGTAGTAAATTATAGAATTTAATTACAAAAAACTATTTATTTTGTTTTTTACAGGAATATAAAACTTTAATGAAAAATATTTTAATTTAATTTCAAAATTAAAACAAGGTTTCAAAATTAATGTCCCTCCCCATCTCATTTAAATACGGTGTTTTAAAAAGAATGTTTTCAAAAGATTCAAATTATTTATGTTCTTTGCAGCTTGTCAAAAGTTTCATATTTTAATGGCAGAAAAAATATAAGTTCTGTTTTTGCATTAGTTAAATCATTTTCCCCACCCCTATATTTTAGGGATATGTTCATTGGTTTATATATAAAGTTAAATAATTTTCAGTTAACAATTTCTGAAGAAATATTTCTAATACTAATCTTGTGCTTTCCTTCTAATATTATCCCTGTACAATTATTCTTATAAAGAGAATACTAACAATTATCAAACTACCTTCCATTGATTGTACAGAAAGGCTGTAACTTTTCATAGCTTAGTTTGACAGTATATAGAGCTGTACACAATTGTATTACTCATGAGTAATGTATTGTGCATTTGCTTATTCTTATGAGTCTTGGGTTTACTTGGCAAGTTTAAGATTATGCATAATTCCTTTATACAACTTGGTGATATACTTATCCATACATCTATATAGATATATCTTGGATAATTGGCAATAAAATCTAGAATTAGGAGTAAAAATAAACAGGTACTATATATTGCTATGATCCAAAAGAATACTTGAAATTAAACATTTATTTCAATATGGAGATTTAAAATGCTGAATATTGATCATTAGAGCTTGAAACTAAGTTTCATATATCAAGATTTCAGTTTGAGAAGAAAAAACTTGTACTTCTTCGTTAGCCAGGCGGCTGTGAAAAATCTCCAAATAATGTAGAATTTCGCCAAATTTCTTGTTGTTGCTGTTTCTTATCCCATCTTCATAAAACCAAAACTCTCGAGGAAGTTCAAAAACATATTAGGATCCTTTAAAATCCAAGCACTTCAGGATTCATGCCAAATTTCTTAGTTTTAAAGCAAAAAATCGCCAAATAACCTACAATCCCACCAAATTTCTTTGAAGATTTTTGCTGCCGCCCAGATAACAGAAAAATACCGAATTACAAATTGCTATAAAAATAAAAACATTTCTGCAGGTTTCCTCTTTTATATATATATATCCTTGTACATAAATACATAATGTTTTATTAATAACCATAAAATATGTTTTAATTATTTAAAAATAAAAACTTTCATAAATATTTGACAAAAAGCTATCTTGAAAAATTTTAACACCATATATTCAATAATGCCCTTCTCTTTCCATTCACAGATAAGAAAAATGTAGAGAAAGATCTAGCAACAAAAATAGCAAACATTCATCATTGCGAGGAAGTCATACGAACACTTGAACGAGAGAAAAGGAGGCTTACGGAAAAGCTTGGCAGTGAAGAATTTTTTGCTTCATCAAGTAATAAAGAAAAAGAAAATCTTTTAGTAAGTGTTTAAAAAGGTTATTTTATTTTAAAATGTGTGTTTTTTACTTGCTTGTAACGTAATATAGAGAACATATAGGAATCACCAAAAAAGAGATTTGGAAAAGTACCCATTTTTATTATACAGTCGTGAGAAAGCTTTGGGGAGACAATTTTTATAGGTTTAAATAAAGATTGTAAGATTACAGAGTTAAAAGATGTACACTTTTTTCGTAAATTAAATGTTTATTTATATGTTTAATATAATATATGGCTTAGTTAGGCTTATGGCGTACTTTAGAGGTCACTTTTTTTAATTGATATAGATTGCTTTGTATTATGTTTGATTAAAAATTTATTCATTGAATCGAATTCTAATTTTATTAAAATTTCATTTTTTGTAATTATCCTGCAAAATTTCTCACTATGGACTGCACATTTGGCTTGTTTCATTTATTAGAAGGAGGCATTTTGATTTGAGATTGGCCTTACTTTTGTAATCTGTAACTTATGACAATGTGAAAAAATACAAAATGAAATCTACGATTGTAAATTTCAAGTAATCATGTGAGAACATTATTATTTTTAAGGCATTATTTGTCTTGATTAATTTAAGTCATTAACCATTTTAAATCAGTTTGAAATAATCACTAGACTTCTCTATCCCTCTATAATAATATATATATTGGCATGTATATATATATATATATTTATATAATGATAACTTTCTTTAACTTTCGTTTTCAATTTTTCTGGTTGGCAAACAAAGTTTTGAGCTCAATTAAATTTGGGATTAAATAATTGTTATGATGTCATAGTTCTATATCAACCTTTTAAAGACACATCAGTTGTGATGAAGCATATATAATAAAGCAATACTGGTAAAAGCAGATCAAGCTTTTAAAAATGTATCTGCTTTCAAAGAGGCATACTTAATAATAATGCAATATTGATAAAAAGGTTTTTTTTTTTTTAATTTCAACCAATGTTTTCCAATGAACCCCCTTTTTTTTGTTGCCTATGAATTTTGAAGTTAGCAAAACCTCCTAACCAAAACAACATCGTGATCTCATATGATAATTAGTGTGATTTATTTAATTTCTTGGTTATGTGTGAAGTGTAAGATCTGCCTTCACCTATGTTTAACAATGCTTTAAAAATGTCTCGTATTTAACAGATTATACAAATAAGACTGTAATTCAAATAATTACTATGCTAATAGTTTATATTAATGTCATTTGGCAACCAGCTCATTTGCTTAAAATATTGGCTGTATTTAATTTTGATTAAATCTGTTATTCATAACTTTATATTCATGATTTTCTCTACAAGTTATTTTTATACATCATATGGGGATAGATATTAACCCTCCAGCTGCTTATCCTATTATTTCCGCAGTTTAGCAATCAGTCCATTTTCTATTATGTTGCATGTTTTTCTCAGTTTAGAGTATTTGTTTTTATGATTGCAAATTTTTAAGTTTATCACTTTATTATCATGTAATATTTGGTATCAGTTCACGTTGCTTTGAACATATTTTAATTTATTAGCAAGCAAGACATCTAAATAGTGATTTTTTTATACAGTCAAAAAATGAGCAATTTTTAGACTTTTTTCCTCTTTTGTTAATTTATTTCCTAATATAATGAAGTCTCATGACATCATAATACCATTAAAAGTATAATTATTTGCATAACCTATGTTATGGTTGCACATTGTCTTTTGCAGTACTGTAACATCATTTTCTTCTTCCTCATATGATTTGATAATAATTACTTTTTTTTAATGTCAACTATCAAAGATGTGTAAAAGATGATAAAACTTTAAAAATTGTGTCAAAGAAATGATTTTGAAAAATATTCAAATTCGGTTGGGGGAGGGTTAAGTCATAACAATGTGTTGATGCCATTAAAAAGACAATTTTTTTAAATTTTAAAATGTCTGAAAATTATTTGAAATAATACTTAATGGGAAAAATATAATAATGGAAAGAATTTATTTGATTAGTTTTAATTAATTGAATTTTATAATTAAAATTCTTGAAAAATGATTTTGTGATGCATATTTTTGTCAAATTTGGTAATTTTAGGCCAAACTTTCTGTTTTGTATAATACCAGTACAAGCACATTCTCTTTTATTTTTAGTTGAGTTTTAATGGAGCAATTCTTGTTATGTTCTGTCTTTTGTTAGTTGTAATGCCAATGAATCTTTTGTTAGTTGTAATGCCAATGAATCTTTTGTTAGTTGTAATGCCAATGAATCTTTTGTTAGTTGTAATGCCAATGAATCTTTTGTTAGATGTAATGCCTATATTACTTTGCAGCTCATTTTCTAACTATATAAATCTTTATTAGATTAAATTAATGTGTAGTTAGCTTTACCTACATGTAGTTTTATTATATTCTTGAATGGTATTGCTGAATTTTATATTAAAATATATCGAAACTGTGTTCTTTGCAGGATAAAATATCTGAATTAAAAAGCATTGAATTGAAACTTCATGAGGAGATTGCGTCATTAAAATCTGCCAAAGATGCAGCTGAAATGAGAGCTTCAAAATGTATACAAAGGTTTCAGTCACTTGAAGCTGAAATTGAACAAGCGAGGGAAACTCTAGGTAGCAAAGATCGTGAAATAAAGGTTAGTTTACTGTTTTTGTTTGTTTGTTTTTCCTCCTTCTGTTTCTAAGTCATTTAAATCATTTTGTTATTCTGCAAGAAAATTTGACTCAATTACAATTCATAATTACTTTGGAAATAATGTTTTAAAATTTATTATCTATTTTGCTCTTTATCTCTTTAGTATCTTCCTTGATAATTAACACTTTGGTGACCGGCAATTTTACACAGAAACTGTGTCATGTCACCGGCTAATTTTTGAATATGAAAGTAAAACGTTCCAAAAAAACTCCAATGAATTTTGTTGAATTGGAACATCAAAAAGTTCTTCACCGATACTTTACGTCATGATTGGAATTTTACTAAAATTCTTATAAAAATGTATATACTAGGAAAAGTAATTTTTCTGTTATAGAGCGTACGACTAAACACGATATGCCAAGTTTTTGCAATGTTCTATATCACCCTTGGTGTTATAAACTGAAACAGATAATGCAAGTGCAATGACGAGTTAACTCATCACCGGTCTTCAACTTTTGGACATGAAAAGACGAGTTAACTTGTCACCGATCAGCAAAGTGTTAAATTTCATAGCCCCACAATTGTATTTTATATGAAAACTTCTCATGAACCAAGTATGTAACTGTTTTTGTATCCTATATATAATAGAACCTAGCATATTCTGAAAACTGCGAAATAATACCATTATCGTGATGTAATTTTAAAGTCTCACAAATACAGCCATCTTGGTATCTTATGTATGATGGAGCTTACTGTTTACTATTATTATTGTGTACATGCATGTGTGTTTTCCTTTATCTAACAAGTTTAATTTAGAATCTGATATTTTAAAACTATTTTAAGCTAGTCTATACTACCCATAAGTTTAATTTTGAAGTCTAAAGATTGCCAAATTCTATTTTTTAATTTATTTTTTTTCTAAATAGTGTTTGAAATTTATTAATAATTAATAGTCTATTACATTTTCATATTCTCCAAAAATCCTTCACTTATGAATATGTGTGTATATAATATTTCAAATTGTTTTCAAAGAATTTTCCAATATTCTTCTATTGGCTTTCTATTATGCCTTCTATTTCTGGTTTCAAGGCTGACTCTCTAACAAAACTTGTCATATATTTTTATTTATTTTACTCAAAAACATTTACTTCATTTGGATATAGCTTCAATTTGTTCAAGATGTAGTACCATAATTTCTGTTTAGCATATCATATATAAATGTTCTAAGTGCTGTTTTCTAAGAATAAAATATTTGAAAGAGATTATTCAAATTTGAAAGATATAATTGGTGAACCAACTGCTATTTTCAGTGGGTTTTTTTTAACTCTGCATTTTTGTTCTGTTTTTAAGAAGTAATGGCAATATTGGCCTTTGTTCCAGAAAAAAATAATCAATCAATAATGTAATTGACAGACATAATGGCAAATTTCCTGTGATATAAAAATTCTTTTAGTGACTTATAATTATGAATAGTTCTTTATTTACATATATTATTTATTAAGTTAATCTCATCCATTTCATGTATTATATATGTTTATTTTAGAAGCTGGAACAAAAGTTAGATTCTGCTAGTAGGAAGTTAAAGTCAGCTGAATCTCAAACTAAATCTCTGGAATTAACTGTGGACCATTTAAGTAATGAAGTGAAGAAATATTCAAAAAATGAAGAATTTTTAACAGAAAAGGTGAGATATGCGATATATTTTCTATTTTTACAGCAATAAAGATAAAAAAATATGTAAAATATACTTAATTTTGAGTTCACTGTGCATTTGATTACAAATTTTAAAAATTTAATATATTTTCACTTTTGTTCTAACTTTACATTCATTAAACTAAATACATTATTGTTGTTAATACCTCATAATTTATCTCAAAATATGTCACTTATAAATTTATCTCAAAGACTAAACTCATTGTATATTATTTTCAAATTGGCTGCTGGATTGCAGTTTTAGATTTGGGGCTGAAAGGCTGCTTGTTTAAAATTCAAATCCATCAAAAAACTACTAAGCCATGGTGGTCTGATATGCATTGAATATCCATCAAGGCTAAAGTCCTTTGTTTGATTTAGTATAGCAATTTGAAAAAAGCTAATTCAGGTGTCATTCCTCATCATCTGACTATTGCTCAAAATTTTGTGACTTGTAACATAATGGCCTTTTTTTTTTTTTTTTTGCTTCAAAATAAGGTTATTAAAATAATATAAATTATCTGCATTTAAGTAGTACTTTGCTTTCACTTTTCCTAACAAGTGAAAACTATTAAACTTGTGTTCAGAAATTCATCTCTAACTTTTTACTCTAATAGCTTAAATGATCTTCGTACTCATACTCTAAATAAAAAACTCTTTTTACCGACAATAAATGCCGTTTTTATTATATGAAAAACTGTAATCATTGAACCAAACTCAAAAACGAAAGCAAAACGCATTCACTAACTCCAGGACAACAACAACAACGTTGCCAGTTTTGAAAACACAACTTGCAAAAACATAGATAATAAAAATAGACAGTTAATTACAAAATACATAATGTAATCTGAAATTATTAGAGTCAAATATTTAACACTTGTTTATTTGTTGAAAACTGGATTTCTACCTCATAAATGCTGAATTGCTTTCAGTGTTGTCGATTTTTTGGTGAAATATAATGAAATTGAAGATTGATTTTCATAACTTTATTTGTATTGAAATGTTTAAGTCATAAAATATTATTAAATTAATCCTTATAGAATATCTGAATATGTATCCTAATAGATGAAATTTCAAACATCATTTTCCCAAAATAAAATTTTTTGTGCTAGCATTGGTAGTTGGAATTAATTATTTTGATAGAAATTATAATTTCTGTGATTTTGGCAAGCAATAAATAACAGATCTAATTTTTCTTCATCCTGAAAATCTTATCTTTTTATAAGTAGATTTGTAATGGCTGATTTCTATTCAATAAAATTTGAGAAACATCATTGATTCTATACTGTTCTAACATTCATAATTAGTATTATTATTTCTTTATATTTTTTTAGGTTAGAATTTTGAGCTCTTCTTTAACACAAACATCGTCTTCGCAGCAGAATTTGTATGAAGATTTAGAAAAAAAGCAAAAGGAAAGTTTAAAAAACCAAACTGAGTTATTCAAAGTACAACAAATGAATGAGCAACTAAGGTAATGACATAAATTCTTCCAAAAAAAAACAATGTTAGGTTTAATTATCATTTCAGATTTAGAATTATAATAACAATAAAATACTTTAAAAAATAAAACTTTATTCTTTATAATGTGCATTAGATTTTTAATTAGATCAAATTGTTACAAATGTTAATCTGTATTCAAAAGAATACTAATGCAAAGCAAGTTTAAAATTACAATAATCATGTCTGAATTAGTACATACAAAACTATGCACAACATTTGATTTCTTATTAAATTTCCTAGCTTTTTAATTTAAAACGGGAATCTGTTTGCTTCTGGTTTATTAAACTTATCCCTAAAGTTAATTTGAATTATAGATAAAATCTATTTTGTTTTCTTTTAAAATATTCTGTTTTTTAAACATTTAAAGCTATAATTTTTACAAAGAAATGACACATTTATCCCACAATCATTTGTGTAATTTTGCAATGTATTTTAATATTGTATAAACTGATTTAGAATTTTTTTAATATATATTATCACTAAAGTAGTTTTTTCTCTTAATTGCCCTAGCTTAATTTTCTTGGGTTTTCAAAAATAAAAAGATAACAGTTCAAATTGTCTATTTTGTGTCAAAATTTTATCTTGATATTGAAAAGAATTCTTTTTATAAATTGAAAAAAAAAATTATTCTTTTTGTATTTTTGAAAAGTTTTCAATGTTGGCATAAATATTTTCAAATTATTTTTGTTTAGGATTGACAAATAAAGGAAATTATCATAATTCATTTTAAAATTTTTAAATATTTATTATCAATAAATGCTATATAGATATCTCCTCTAATTATAGCCTAGTAGTTAATTTCTAAGCTTTTAGGATTTAGTATAAACTTTTAATTTGAAAAAATACTTTAAATAATTACTTCAACAAATGCTGTTCTTGCTGCAAAAAGTTTTTTTGCTACAAAGTCTAAATTATTATAGATTTTGCCATTATTTCCAGACTTACTTAATAAAATATTCTTAGTTTATTAACATTTAAAACAAAAAAAAAGTTCCAATGTATTTATGAAGCTTTAAATATTACTATTCTAGACAATTTTAATGGTTTTTCCAAGGAAGATACACCAATTAGCAGATAATGGATCTTCCATGAGATGCCCAATTGTCTAAAATAATAACATTTTATCTTTGCAGCTGTCTGGTTTTAATCACAAAAATATGTAATTCTTTTTGTTTAAAATATTGATGTGTTAAGAATATTTTACTAAATATATTATTCCAGGGAGTATAGAAAAGTTAATAGGAAATACATTATTGGCTGAAATAATATTAAATACAACTATTTTTCATTTAGAGCATTTTTTAAACATGACATATATGCCTCTCAAATTTTTAGGAAATGAGCTATTGGACCATAATTAATATATGTAGCCTGTGTATAATGCTTTAATTTTTGGGCTAATGTATATAATAAAATTCAATGATACTTACTCTTCTGCAGAAATATCTTTTTCAAGTTCAACTGTGTTATCACTTGCTGCTTCTCTTCACAATTTGCAGATTCAATTTTTTATTTTAGCTATAAGAAAGAAGAGAGTTTAAAGAACTATTTAGGTATTCTATATACTTTAAAGCCTGCCTGTATTAATACCCCAGAGAGTGTATTCTATTTGACTAAAATAAATTTTGTTTAGTTTCAATAATATTCCATTTTATTTTTTATTTTCATGTTCCTTATTAGATCATTGAAAATGATGCAATATTTTTATTTCACTGATTTTGTAATGGATAAGTAATAATTTTCACTCCTTATAAATGCATACTTAACATAAGCACGTTAGAACTTTATATTATAGATTTATGTATTAATTCAAGAATGGTGCATTGTTGCTGTAGCTTAATAGTGTAATTATTGTTATATGTCTTAGTTATATCAGACTTTTACTGTGTCTTAAAGTATTATTAAAATCGTTTGATATTATTACAGGTCTTCTGTAAATGAATATAAACTTAAAAATGAAGTCCTTCGAACTGAAGTAGAAGAATTGAGAAAAAGCCTTATGCAGGCAGAAACTACCATACAAGAACAATCTCAACAAATTAGAAAAATGCAGAATGTAAGCTTTTGATTTCTTCATTTTTAAAATTCACTTTGTATTCAGATGTATTAGAAAATGGAGTTCATTTAAACATTGCCGAATTTGGTAATAGATTTCATATTACATTTGTTTATCATTTCAGAAAAGTCTTTAGAATAGACAAACATACATATGTATTTTCTTCTGTACATTATTGATTTATATATGTGTACATTTTCATTCCAGCATCTACTTTCAAGTGAAAACACTGAGAAGAATACTTCACAACTAATAGAAGGGCTACAAAAGCAAAAAGACATCCTTGATGAAAAAGTAAAGACTCTGAGTTCTTCTTTACGAATAACAAAGGAAGAATTAGAAGAAAAAGAAGAACTTAATAACCAGATGGAGAAAGAATTAAACAGTCTAAAAAAGAATCTGGATAAGGTAATGTTAAATATTAGAGATATCATTAAAAAGACAATTTTTTCAATTTTCAGTTGTGGAAGTAAATTATATCAACATTTGTATAATAATATGTTTGGAAGTTTTTGTGGAAAAGTGCCAAAAATTCAGTTTAATTTTTAATTAATAAAAATTTCAACAAAAAAAATCAGTTTGAGGTGCGATTCCCATTTTCCAAAATATATTATATATATATATAGCTAATTTGAGAACCTTAGATTGAATGATCTATCTGTTGAATGTCAACACATAAATAATATGCACACATTCGTCTTTATTATTAGTAGTGATATAGTAAAGATCACAAAAGAAATTGTAATCAATAAACCTCCTGTTTATAAAAATAGTTATGTGAGCTATTGCACTTTGAGCATATAGATTTTCTATATAGAAAAGTCTTGAATTCTAATATATCATTTATTTAGTAAATTAAATTGTAATAATGATTATTTATTTAAAAGGGTTTTAAAATAGTTTGTGAAAAAAATCTTTTCTAAGAAATCTTAATTTTAAAATAGCATTTTTACCTACCATTGATTTAAATACATTTTTAGATACAAATATATTTTTCATGTTCTTATAGATGGAAAAAGAGAAAATTAGGAATAGTGAAATGTCAGCTAAGTCAATTATAGAAAGAAGCTCTTTAGGCAAATCCCTGAGACAGTTAGAAATAGAGAATCAGACTCTTCAACAAAGGGTGCAGAATCTTCAAGTAAGCTCATTTAAATTAATTTCCATATATATTTTATTATGATAAATAATGGACAAAATTTCTTCGACAGCACTTATAGTTTTATCTCTGAAAAATCTGGAAAGATTTTTTAAATCTAATTTGACAGTATTGCGTTAACTTTGTTAGGCTATTCTTATCTCTTCAGGTTTTTACATATTTGAAAATTTTGATTATTAATATTTCTATAAACTCCTAAGTGGGGGGGGGGGTCTCAAAATGAGGATGATATGCTTCTGGCGTGGTGGTTGAATCTTTCCACCCAGGTGGAGGTGGGCTTCTCATTGATGATGGGACGTGCTTCCTAAAAGAAGGATTGTACCATGCCAATAATAGCCATTAGGACTCAACCATAGTTCACACCAGAATTGTTGTGCTTTTCTGATCATTCAGCCCTTGTTGTGTAAATCCATGTGCCTTCAGCATCATTCAGAGAGTCTGGTTTGACTTACCACTATTAGGTATTAAAAATTAGTTATGTAATCAGCAAGTCACACTGACAATAAAAGACCACTGAATGCATCATGGTTTGTTTCATTTTAAAAAATGTTTGAAATTTTTTTTAAAGATAATTTAACTACCTGAAAGAATCCTTATTATAGCCTTAATCACTTAGCCATTATTTATTTAATTTAGTTTTATAAATAGTATTCCCTTGATTACTCCATTGCAATCCGGACTTTTCATCTTACGATTTTTCAGTATTTTTTTAACCACAATTTCAATTAATATTGTTGTAAAATAAATACTGTTGCTGTTTATGGCATTTGCCATGGACAAGCCCCGCTGATACATCAGCAGATTTTTAGCCAGAGATTATACATCTCTTGTTTTACAAGTAGCACCATCTAGGACCAAGAGTACAACTTAGACACACCACAACCCTTTTTATGATATCGTAATTTAGACCTGGAACAGAGAACCATCACCTCTGACTCATTACCCCCAGTGGTATTACTCTCGACTTGGAGAACTTTGCGACCACGAACAGATTTAACGAGCGCCAGCCGCCACACTCTCGGAAAATAAATAGTTAAAATATAAAGTGATTCAGAAGGGAAAAGTACTCCATAAGTTTTCAAAAAAAATCTTTTTATCTTATTTACAATAAAGTGTTAGTCCTTTCTTTCTTTATATTTTGTGGATTCATTAAAATGTGAAGATAATTTTTTAAAATCAGTTCAAAGTGAAGAAATGCAGTTTCAGATTTTCAAAGAAACAATATAATAAATATTTTTAAAATTTAAGAAAGAAATCCAAAAGATTTAGATATTTTTTACAAATTTCCATACATTTATTTCTCTGTCTTTTTGTAAGTTGAAAAATGTACTTTTTTGCAGGCTCAATTAACTGAGTTAGAAGAACGTCATTCACAAAGAATGAAAGATTTTTTGAAAAGCCAGACTTCAGAGTCAAAATTGGAGGAAAGCAGACTAAGGACTGCCTTAAAGCAAACGGAACGACAGATGGAAGAGAAAGAAAAGGTCCTTCGGCGAAAAATTCTTGGCTTGGAAAAACAGGCATGAAAAGCAATTCAATATTATTTTTTCTCATTTTTAATCCTTTAACATTTTCTTTTATTGTAATTTCTTCTTAGTATCCAAAAAATAGTTACTTCTACATAATAAATATATTGATTCATTTGAGATTAAATTTTCAAATAATTATATTCTAATTTAATCAATATAATAAGAAAAAAAAATCAAGCAAATTTTTCATTTATAATATTTAAATGAGTTAATGTAAATAATGTTTTAACTGAAAAATTTACAGTAAATTTTATTTACAATGATATCTCGAGTCACACGATCTTGGAGTTGCATGATAGTTATTTTCTCCTTTTACTGCAAATGTTCACCCTTTCGGGAAAAAAAAGATTTTTAATGTAGAAACAATAATGGCATGTGCTGTTTTTTTTTTTTTAATACAAAAATGAGCCTAAAGCTAGTTTGAGAAAGTTACAGACTTAGTTGGAAGAATCTAGTCAGCCGTAGGTTTTAAAGAGCATTACAGGAACCTTCTACCAAACCTACTTACCAAAAAATTAGAAGTAAATAAAAACAAATGAAAACAAAAAAACTTCGGGGGGGGAATGCAAGCAGTATTCTTTTTCTTTTTTTAATAAGATTATTTATATGACTTTTGAAAAGTAGCTATAACTTTTTAATTGTTTTATTTTTAGTTTATTCTGCCTAGAAAGCGTTTTGCAATTTTTTTCAGTGGAACAAAACTAGAAGTGTAACATCTCTCTTCAGCTCTTCAATTAACTCATGTCAGTATCCATGTTAATTTAGCCAAAATGTCAAACAAGGCTGTAAAAAAGATTATATTAATTTCTGTGATATTTGTTGAAAAATTTTCTCTTTTTGAGGTTCAAAGGATTTAAATTACAAAAACTTAATTTTTACCCCACCATCTATTACTGTTATTTAGCTTAACCCCTTTAATATTGGCATAAAAATTTCTATATTAAAGCTGTATGCTTGTAAGAAATCTAAAGCTGAAGAAATCTAAATTTAAAATAAAAATCTTGCTCCAAGTCAAAAAATGGATTTGTAATATGCTGATGATGATGTGTCTGCTTTACAATGGAAGGAGGGGCAGTAGCTTCTGAGTGTATGGACCCCTGAGCACCGGAGGGCAGAAGTCTCTTTTTTTAGCTCGTTTGAAGATGACACACACTTATCACATTCGTTTGCACTACCCCTTTTTACAGTGTGGCCCATTCACTCACCTCACAGATAGAACAAAGAATAACCATGTCCTGACTGGGACGGGAACCCATGACGCCCAGATCACAAGGAAGACATGCTACCTCTTAGCCGGGATGCTAGCGGGATTTGTAATATAAAAATTAGGAATACAACTTAATTTTCTGACCAATTATTTATTGATTTTTCATCGAAGACTTCCAGTTTTTGAAGATAAAAATTATGCAATAATGTTTTTAAAAAATTATTTAATTAATATTCTTTCTTATTTATGAAATGAAAGATCAATTGTTCACAGTAATATATAATTGGGTTTTATTTTTGTTTGACATAAAAATTTTATGAAATATGCAGAAATTCAATATTTCTGAATAGTTTTTGATATGTGGGTATTAAATGTGTTACATTTTTAATTTCTAGATTAGTGTTTTGAAAAATCATCTAGAAAACGAGCAAAAAAGGTGGCAGCAATATCATCAACGTTCTTTATCAGCAAGTGCCAACATTAATTACTTACACTCTGTGATTAGTAGTTCTCTGCAAACTGTATCAGATGATCCTCAAAAGCTATTACATGAGGCAGAAAGACTAGATCATACAACAGAAGCTGAACTAAGTGCCTCTCCTGGTATTTCTATAATGACTCCGTCCAAACTTCAACGTTCTGGTTCATATACTCAAAAAACATCTACACCAAAGTTCAAACGAAAGCTGGATATGTCTTCAAAGTCATAGCATTAATTTTTATGTATATGTTATAGTGTATGGATTGTGATACAAAAAAATCAAGCAATTTTTGTTGTTGTTGATTTATTTTAACCTGTTCCTCAAGTGTATTTTATTAGACTATTTTCTTATGTACATCTATCAATGAAAGCTGCTAGTTCATGTTTTATTATCGTGACTTAGTGATGTTTTTGATAAATATCTATAGCTGAATATGTTATGCTGACTGTAATTTAGTAGCAGCTTGTTTTGTTAGATTAAGTTTGTCTTTATTTAGAAAACTTTCTGGAATAAATATTTTTAAACCTCCAGGCCAATAAATATGTGCATAAGCATCGTCTTATTAAAAGGCCTGATTCATTATTTTAAGAATTTATAATATATGCATGTATATTATTCATTTTTTTAGAATGCTTTTAACTTTTTTCTTTCTTTCTTTTTTCAACAAAATCATAGCTCTTATGTATTTATAAATTTTATTTATTGAGTACAAGTAGTTGTTTTAATATTTATTATCAGTAAATGTTTTGTCTCCTTTTTTAATAACTATAATGCTTAATTATTACTTAATGTATAGCTTATATTATACAATATGCAATTTTTTAAAATATTTTTTACAAATATTTGGAATTTACCATATAAATTCTTTTTGAATTTTGTTAGCATATTTTTGTTATAGATTTCATTGGTGAACTTTAACTATATCAAAATATTTCAAAGAGGAGGTTGATTTATTATGTGTTTGTTGTGGGGGGAGAGGCCTTTACTATTGTTTTAATGACTTGTTTTCCTCTTCTTAGAGGAAAAAGTTAAGTCATATATCTGTGACTGAATATGGTGGCAAAATTTTAATCATTATTTTACATTTTTCATTCTTTTATTTTAGCTTTGTTTTGAGGTTACTTATTTTTATATAACTAAAATTCAAAATGCTTGTTATTTGATTTTTTATATCAGTAGAGATAATTTGAAGTATTCTAACAATTACAACTACCTCATTTTTTGTATAAAAGTTAATTTTTTACTTTTATTAACCATAAGTAGTCGTATCATACTCTAACATTTTGCTATTCACTTTTTATTTTTGCTTATCTTTTTCTGACCAGTGATTATTACAATATTTGAATATTTAGTTGGTGCAAAATTTTAATTCTATTTTCTTTATAAACTCTCAATAGTAAAATTATAAAGATATCTATATAAAATATGACCCAAGCTATAAATATGCACAGTAAAAAAAGTGTTATTAAATTACAAGGAATGCATGCTTTATTTGTTGAATTTTACAGCAAACAACGTGAAACCTGTAACTTTCTTTTCCGCGTGAAAAATCGATATGAAAGTTTTTTTATCCCGTTTCGATCTCTTTCTTTAGGGTTGAATCACAAATCAATCTTAATAAATGAAGAAGAAAAAATGATAAATATTTTTATGTATATTATCTTCTAATTCCAGTTATGTCGAAAAAGAATATGATTTCTATGGTTGATTCACATGTAGTATGAAATGCAAGCCATAAAATTAAGACAATTTTTATCAATAAATTATTCAATATACTTTATTTTTATACTTTTATTAATTCTACCAAAACATTCCACCTGTTCTGTTGAACTTTCTAGTAACACACTGGCATTTTAGAAGCTTTTTCATCATAACTAGTTTGTATAGTGTTAGCAAGGTTGATATCAATTAGCCAATGATAAGTATATTTTTTATTTAATGAGAAATAAAGCTTATTTTTAATTAGATCAATAATTTCTGGGTTTAAATACTGAAAACATAAATATCTTAAATGAAATTTAAATTTGCAATTTAAAATAAAATCTGTTGTATAAAAATCTGATATGTGTCTTAATCATTTAACTTATTGACCTCTAAACTGTAGGTCTTGGCATTGTTCTGATAGATAATTATGATTTTTTTAATATTTGAAAATTTGTTTAAGGACAATTTATTCTATTCTGGTGCTAAAAGAAATATTTCATGTCATAATCCATAAAGTAATATATTGTAGTAATGTCGACTGGGGTCAGTTTTGAAATATAATATAGAAACTTTTTGTTTATGTATTTCTGCAAACTTTTAAGTTCTACTGTTTAAGTTATGTTTTAAATTGATAAGTCTGTGTATGGATATTAGTAAATGTGTTTAAAATCATATAAAGAGTTGTTATGTAATATTCACTTTAGGGCTACCTACAACTTTCAATTTATTTATTTTTAGTTGCATTTTAAGTTAAACTTCTTTATTTCAGTATTTATTTTCATAACATTTCTTTTTCCTTATTTATATTTGCCACTTGGGTATTGCCTCATAGGTATACTGCATGTTCAGTATATCCTTTTGTGGAATTGGATGTATACAGTTTAGAAAAGGCATTTATTTGTATTATCATGATATGTTATTCATGACAATTAAATTTAATTTGATTAATTTGTTGAAAAATGGTTAAATCAATTCATACATATCACAATCTTTACCAAGTAAAAATGTAATGTCTATGCAGTGTATTATGTCTTGTGCCTTGTTACATATCTTGCCTTCATTCTGTGTGTGCCTTAAAAAGATAAGTAGTTTTTATCCTTTTATCGTATCTAGGCATTTTATGGATGTGTTTTTATCATTTTCATAAACTGTTGTAATTATGTGGTAAATACTATAGTGAAATTGTTTAGATTTTATAAACTTTGAACATGACAACATTCCTATTTTATTTGCTTCACATTATCACTGAAAGATATATTTTATGAAATGGTCTATGGAAAACGCACACATAGAATGTTTGTAAAAAAACTTTTAAAGTCATTTCATCATTCCAAAGCAAACTTTTTTCTTTTTTTATGCTCTCATTCCATGTGCTTTAGAGAAACAGTTTATTGTTAATACTTTTAATGTATAAATAATGTGATGAAGCTATATTTCTGCATGTTGATAATAAATATCCCTTTATAGTTATTGATCATATTTTTTTTAATGTACAGAAGCTCATTGATTCAGATCCATAAAATCATCTTTCTTATTAGGAAGCTTGCTATGCAAAAAAAGTAATTGCAAAATCATAAGATTATATATATATATATATATATATATATATATATTGTTACGTTTTTAGCGTAGCGGATTCGGATTGAATGGACTTTACTTGAGGACAGCACAAACAAATTTATTTACAGCTATTTACAGGATAATTGATAAAGTAAAAATTTCAGATAAATACAATCCAGTAGTCAACAGTCACTTGCAAGTCTTACGAACAATAAACACAGTCTGTAAAACAGCTATCGTATAGCACAGCAACAGTAAATCGCAGCGAGCTCAATAACACAGCGTTAACAGCAAACGCAAACACAGCTCACTAATAACAAATCCTCTAGTCCAGCGAGACGCTTTTTATTTCAGAGCAAACTCTCAACTAACTCACTCACTCCGGCTACTCGTCCTTATATAGCCGGAAAAGCGCGTGCACCTGAGTCTCGTGAAAATTCTCAAAACAACGCGCACAATCTAGCGGCTACTAGACTATTCCTTTCGCCAAACCAATCAAGCTGGCGCGAGGCTCCCCACCAAACGTCGCCATCTTTGACAAGTTTTCGTGCCGCTCGCCCGCATGTAACATTGCCCCCTCCTCAAGGACTGCACGTCCCGGGCAGTACAGACCCCGAGCAGAAGACTCAAAAGTAACAATACCATACACACAAAATTACAGACATAATCATGGAAAAAGAATTAACATAAAGAACACTATTTACAAATACACAGGTCATATTTACATAAATGAGGAAACCATGGTTTCAACTAAGTATTTGACAAGTCACCATAATAGGGACTAGCCGGTCGTAATGTACTACTCTTGGTTTTGAGTTCGGTGACTTCCTTATTCGAACCACGACGTCATTCAGTCTTTTCAGGACTATATAAAGGCCTTCCCAGGAAGACAGCAGCTTCGGAGAGAGTCCCTTTCGTCGAATCGGGTTCCAGAACCGTACCTTGTCACCTTCCTTGAATTCATGTCCGGTGGCTTTAGTGTCGTACCTGGTCTTCATCTTCTCCGTCTCTACATTGATCCGATATCGGGCAAACCTGTGTACGGCTTCTAAACGGGCCTGGAGTTCTTGAACACAATCCACAGGCGAAGAAGGCGTATCCGGTGGACACCCGAACTGAGGATCACAGGGCAGTCGGAGTTCTTTTCTAATTCCATTGTCCGACCGAGGAAGAGGTCCCAAGATGTCTGAGGCGAGTCTCTCCAATGATGCATCTACCGTATACCGCTGTAACTTATCACGACTGCGTGTTTACGGGCGTTACAGTCATCACATGTTCTGCACCAGTCTCGAACATTTTCTTTCATGTTGTTCCAATAGAAACGCTCCCGGACTTTACGAGTTGTCTTCATGACTCCGAAGTGGTCACCTGCAGGACTGCTGTGTAATTCCTTCAGTACTTGATTTATTCTTGATCGGGAAAGTTGCCACTTAACTGACTTCCCATCTTCGGACTCCCAATTTCTGCACAAGATGCCATTTCTAATTTCGAGAGAATTCCAGAGAGCCCAATAACGTTTAGTTCCAGTACTGAGGCTTGAAATGTCCTGCCAGTTAGGTCTTGAGTTGTTTGATTCCATAATCGGTTTAATGTCAGGATCATTTCTTTGCTCCTTGCGAACCTCCTCATCACTCCAAAGATCAGATTGAGATGGGATAGCTCTTGTGATTCGGAGCACAGTTGGTGTATCAATCCCAGTTTTCTTTTCCGCAGAGGAGCAGTAGCGAGAACCCTCGGAGCAGGGTTTCCTTGATATGGCATCTGTATTTTCTCCTCCAGAACCCAAATGGAAAAGAGTCACGACTTCTGATGTGGAGTGCAGGGAGTTATTTTTCAAGTCGATTACAAAATCATACTTCTTCAGAAAGTCCATACCAAGTATGAAATCATCTGTAATTTCCGCTACGTAGACGACATGGTCATAAGTAGCATTTCCAAATCTAATTTCAATATTCATTTTCCCTATTATTGGAATTCTGTCAGAAGTGACCGTTTCGAGTGTGACGCAGGACGGTGTCCAGAGAATTTTCCTTCCGAGTTGTTCTGCAACATTTCTACGCATGATGGTCACGTTGGCTCCTGTATCAACGACCATTCGGCAGGGAATTCCGTTGACGAAGGCTTCAACAAATGCACCATTTTCACCGCCGCCTCTGGAAGATATCTGTAAAACTCTAAAACGGTTTTCCTGGTTGCTTCTAGAAGTATCTTTAACCCGTTTATCGAAGCGGACTGAACAGTTCCTTCGAACATGGCCCTCTTCGCCGCATTTCCAACATTTCACAGTTCTCTGGCCATGTTTGTTGGACCTTTCACCTCTTTTCCGTATAAACTGGAAAATTGTTTTTATTATTTCGAATAGATTTTGCAGCGAAGGATCCGATGCATCTTGAACCGTAGCACCTCTAACTGAATTGCGATCCAGCCTTGCAGCTTGTTGAGCGGCTTCAACTTTCATGGAATAAACCAAAGCTGCTTTTAAATCCTTCAATTCAGCCATTCGCAGTGACTTTTGTATCTCTGGATCCCTCACACTGTCTATGAAATACTGCAAGGCCAGTGTTTCCCGTACCTCGGCAGGACAGTCGGAGAAGGCAAGATGGGAGAGCCTCTCTACATCTGCTGCAAGCTCTTGTAGACTTTCATTTGATCGTTGTTGCCGGGTCTTTAATTGAAGACGGCTCTAGTCCTTGAGACATTTTTCCCCGAAGCGCAACTCCAGAACGTTTGAAAGAGCATCAAAGTCCAGATGTTGGTGGACGCTAACGTGGTGAGCGTTGAAGTCGCCGCAAAAAATTTGAACCGGGCCTAATTGCATTAGAATTTCAAGATCAAAAGTAAAATTAGAACTATCATTGCTTGGGGGGATATACACAGATGTTAAGATTAGAGGTTCCATATTTTTAATAATTTTAACCACGCTAGCTTCTACATGTTGTAGGACGGGTGGGGGGACCTCGCTATGAGGTATACCGTTTTTGATTAAAATAGCGGTTTCTCCTCCTGACTGATTAATGCGATAACTATAGTACGAAAAGTAATTAGCCAGGAAGATTTTTCTTTGTGGTCTAAGGTGGGTTTCTTGCAACAATATTATATCGGGATTATACTTATTTACAAAATTACGGAAATCAAACATTTTATTTTTAATGCCATTTGCGTTCCAGTAAATAATACGAAGGCTGTGGCGATTGAATTTTGGGTATTATTTTTCAGCGCCTGATCGCTAAAAGCACTGAGGAAAATTGCAAATTTTTCCGCTGGATCTTTTGCATCTTTTAATTTATTTAGTTCAATGAATAGTTTGGGAAATTCTCTAACGAGCTGGTTGAACGCTCTCATTGCGTCAACAACGTTTGCTAGTTCAGTTGGGTTTACTGTTTCAACCTGATAGCGACCATGGTCGTCATGTGGCGCCAACTCTTGGCTATGGTTTTTGCTGAAGTGGCTCGCGTATGAGATATTTTTCCTAACAAACGATTGTGATTTCAGGAAAAAGTTATTTCTGTTTTGTGCTGCTGAGGGTAGTTTTGGAAATTTCGGACAACCTCTATAGGAGGCGATGTGCCCATATTCTAGGCAATTTATGCATTGAGGGTTATCGATGACTTCCTTTAGGGTGCAGGCGTTTGTTTCATGATTTTTTCCACATTTTAGACAGCGCGCTTTAAAGCCGCAATTATTTGCAGTATGGTGGAAGTTGTTACATTTAAAGCATTGCATCACCATAGGGCGACCTTTAAAGTGCTCGACTGAAATACTTAAGTAGCAGATATGCTTGACGTTAAAGATTTCCTCAGCAGCTTTAGTTTTTGGTAATTCAATCAGGTAGAATGGTAATGTCTCCTTCGTTCTAAACTTTATCGTTTGAGAGATTTTTATCACAGGAATATTTTTATCTGTTAGACTATTTTCTATTTCTTGAATACTAAAGCGGTGGGGGAGACCCTTAATTACGACTTTTAGTGGTCGCTTGTCCCTTGGTGTAATTACATAGTGCTCGAATTCATTAACATTGCAGAATTCTTGGATTTTTTTGTGTTGGTCTATTGTTTGGGGGGAAATTTTTACGTACTCATTACTAAATTTATTAGTGGTTTCACCACAGCTTTTATTGATCATTTCAAGTATTACTTTGAGATTGTCTACCGCTTTTAACATGATTGGAGGTATTTTGGGATCAGTTGGTTTATCTGCATTTATCTCGGGTTCTGCAATAGTAAGACCGGCAAATCGGTTTTGAATGGGGATGTGGTTAACAGCTGGTTCTTTAGAGATAGTTCTAGAGACTTTCCTTTTAGAGGGGGATTGCAATTGATTACTTTCGCGCGCCTGATGGGAGGAATTTTTTAAAGTACAGTTAACGTCCTGACAAACACCAAGAGAATTCAACTCACCCCTGGCGTCTTCTAAGTCTTTGGCGAACTTCCTGTGTCCATCATGCATCTCGGTGATGTGGTGTGAAGGACCGCAATCTTGTCTTGTTTTTATGTAGGTATGATTAAACATTTCAACTTGATAATTCAGTTCCTTGATAGAGGTGACTAGCATCGTATATTTAGCGCAATGTTCGCAGGGACGCTGTGTAGCATGTTGAGTGGTGTCACATGACACATCGATTCATTGTTTTGCGCTGCGCATCTTTTCTTATTTGGCTCCATCATCGACCCTTCCAAAACTAATCCTAAAAAGGACGAGTCGGATCTAGGAGTTTCATCTAAGGTTGGCTGAGACAGTGTGGTGGTTGAAAAGCAGAGCTGGAACGTACACGACCTCCCAGTTCAAATCCCAAGCACCGAAAAAAATGAACTAACTAACTCACTTTATGAGGTTGGTTTTCGAGGCGCTTAGCCCCGCCAGGGGCTTATCCTCGACTTGGGAGATGCTTCATGCGATGCTGCAAACAGGAGACTGGCATGGACTGGAGAGATGCTTTGAATTATAACTAACTCACTCACTCGCTAGTGGTTGGATTATTGAGGCTCCTAGCCCCGGCAGGGGCTTATCCCCAGTCATGAAGAAATGCTTCCACGTTGCTTTCAGCTACATACGTGACCGTCTGCGAAGTGGACTGGAAAAGTTCTGCAGGCCCTTAAGTAGTAGTTGTTGAGGAGTAGGGGTGGGTGAGTTGGCGAGAGTCAGGACAGGTTTTGATTGGCTATTTAGGGGTGGTGGGTGTGGAGTTATGCACCTTGCGAGAACTTAAGACTTAGAGCTGATTGAAATCATCAAAAATAAGAGCTTAAGTATGGAAAAAAGAAAAAGTTAAAAATAGCAAAAGTTAAATTACAATATTGGAAATGAGGTGAGATTAGAGTAAAATATTTCTAGGTCTTCTGACTTTAATGTTTGGTGTATACCTGGAGATTAATTATAACTAACCAATCAGCGTTACTCGTCCTTATATAGCCGGAAAAGCGCGTGCACTGAATCTCGTGAAAATTCTCAAAACAACGCGCACAATCTAGCGGCTACTAGACTATTCCTTTCGCCAAACCAATCAAGCTGGCACGAGGCTCCTCGCCAAACGTCGCCATCTTTGGCGAGTTTTCGTGCCGCTCGCCCGCTTGTAACAATATATATATATATATAAATGCCGTTTCGTGCGAGGGGATATATGTATATCAGAATTATTTTTTTTATTATTTTTTTAATGGCTCAAGTTTAAATTGTTGAACAAAATTTTGTAAATGGCATTTATAATTTGTTCTATTAAATTAGCTCTTTTGTTACAAATTTTAAAACTTTACAGTGCAGTGGTACAGATGTGTCCCATTAGACTAAAGGGTTTTAATATTCTAAATTGTTTAACTATGGAAATTATCCGGTTTATGTGGAATATTGTTTGTGTTAACTTAAATTGTGTTTATTTCCTCAAAAAAATCAAGTATAAAATAGAAAATGTAAATATCGTATGCCGAATTTCATTCGTTTGGCTCAAAGCCTGTTGTTGTTGTTTTCGACTCGAAGCGGTCTAAAATGTGGCGATTCGACAAAATCTCATGGAGATTTGAATATTACAGGTACGATTTTTTTTTACTTTCCTTGTACTTTGTATACGAGAAAGTAAAAAAGTTCTTAGTTTATAATAATGAAGGAAAATATTCAAGTAATTAATAGTTGACAAAAGGGAAGCAAATACATTGAAAAAAGGGAAGTAAATACACTGAAAAAAGGGAAGCAAATACACTGAACAGCCAGAAAAACTGATATACAGGTCATGCATATAATGGTAGTATTCAACCAATCAGCGTTACGCGATTTGGTCGACGGGGCGTAAATAAGACAACAGGTGCCTGAGGACAGTATTGCACCTATTCTTGCTGTTACAAAGGCTGGTTGTCAAGATTTAAATGATTTGCAACGGGAACATATCGTCAGTGTACCAAAGATGAGGCACAGCATTTCCGAAGTAGCAGTGAAATTTGGATTTTTGAGCACGATAGTTACAGGGGTGTACCACGAATATTAGTTTCCCAGTAAAACTTCCAATCTCTGACAACGAAACGGTTGGAAAATGACCTTGACAGAATGTGATCATCGTCGGCTGAAAAAAATCGTTATACGAGATAGACGTTCAAAACTTACTCAAATTGCTGAGGATTCGAATACACACCCATCAACAAGTGTCAGCGCACGCAATGTGCATTTTACCTTAATTAATATGGGATTTCTCAGCAGTGGACCATCTGAAGCATTACTGGCACTATGCTCTCCATCTTGTCTGGACTCATCTGTATTGGCATTGAATTCTTAATGATTAGAAAAACGTTGTTTGGCTTGGCGAGTCACTTTTCCAATTGTATCGGGAAGATGGCAGTGTACGGGTGTGGAGAAACCTCACGAATCCGTGGATCTTTCCTGCCTACAAGGAAATGCTCGAGCTGGTGGAAGATCTGTGATAGTATGGGGCGTCGTGCGCAATTGGTATGAAATAGGTACAACTAAACTCATGACAAGTAAGAGGTACGCTAACATCCTTCCTAACCTCCTACAACCATTCATGTCTTATGTGCATTCCGACAGACGTGGACAATTTCAACTGGTTAACGCACTGCCTTACAGATGTGCAGTAGTTACTGTAAAGAAGTCGTAAAACTTATCTTTCTTTGAAGAGACACATGTTCAAACATTATTACATCTGTCCAGCTTTGGGACGATTCCTTCCTTTGGGAATTTTCCCTTTTAGTGTCACCCTCTAGACTTTAATGGAGTCTAGATAATAGGCCACCCATGCGGATTACGGCCCTTTGATGAAGGAAACCGTGTCAAGACACCAGATTTAACTATTTCTTCTATGGACCACCCGAACTGGAATAAAGTTCCGATGATGAACAATACATGCGTTTACGGCCCTTTGAAGAAAGAAGTACTGAAACCTCCATATGTAAATTTTTCCCTATTGTGAAGGATCTGCTGGGGGGCATGGATGAGTAGAAAATATTCCCACGGTTAACTGCTGACTATTGGGAATGTTTCTGAAGAATTATTGGGTGATCGGCATCTCCAGCGTGCCAATGCGAACCTGAGAGGTGGAGCTTGACCGAGGTTAAAATGGAAGGTTTTGAAAGGAAGAGACGACGAGACCAGCTGATCCGGCTAGAGACTGGACGAGGAGTTGAGCTGGTCAGTTGAAGAGATACCACGTGATCTCGAATTTATTGATTAAAGATCTACCGGAAGTGATCCGTAGTCTCTTGAGCTACTGCAGTAACTGGATAAGCTAACAGCCAGTTAGTTTTCCCTTGTGATAGTCGTGGAACTATTATCCCAGATGTAAATATTTCCCAGCATGTTAACCTAGAAGACGTGTTGTTGTTTTTTGTTATTGTATAAAGCTGTAAATAAAACATTTGTGTTTAAACGCTACCCGCTTATTTGATCGACCAGGATCAAGTCATTACAATACCGAGTGGCTTGAGGAGCACTTTTCTGAATTTCGTTCCCTCTCTTGGACCCCTAACTCTCCTGGCATGAGCATTGTCGAGCACTTCTGAGATGTTTTGAAAAGTGTTGTCCTTAGGAGATCTCCACCATCTCGCACTTCCAAGGCTTTACGGACTGCCCTGCAAGAATTATGGTGTAAATTGTCTACAGAATATCTTCGCAAAATAGTTGAATCCATGTCACTTCCGCGTCGCGGCACATCTGAAACTAGCAGAAGTTTCAGATGTAGAACTTCCAGCACTCGTGGAAGCTCTACACGATATTCTATTGGTGTACCAGTTTTTCTGGTACTTCAGTGTAGTTTGAATTTCGTTGTAACAAAACCAAAATAATGAAAACTCAGGAAACAAATTACTTGGCAATTGAAAAAATATATATATTTAATTGAGGTATTAAACGCTTAATCAATCTTTCAAAATAATTCATTCCGATATGAAATGTTAAAGGTTGCTGCTTTTTCGGACATGAATTGGAATGTTTGAATTACATTCGCTCAAATAAAAAATGATTCTCTGCTGAAACTAAATTATCCAAGTATCAAGAAGAACTTGGAGACATTCCAACCATTCAAACCCTTATAGCATGGCTAAACAACTGAAGAGAAGATATACTAACATCTAGCATTCTAAAACGAACAATAATAACGCCAGCGCTGCTCAATAGATTTGGTCTTCATGAAAAGTCTTTCTGCACCACATGTAAACAAGACAAATTCCTGGAACATATCCTTCTTCAGTGCATCACTGATGAGTATTGTGTCAAATGCTTGCTCTGAGGCATCAAATTTTGTCATCATTTAACGCATCAACTGCCATGGCTATCATATGCGATAGTCATGATGTTTCATCACTTTAGGCCTTGGTTACCAAAAACTATATCAGTTACATGAAAATCTTATTGGAGTTTGATTGTTGGCCCCCCTACGATGTGTTAGGTATACGTGGTTTGTGCAAATTTATATATGTGCCGATCCTATGAGCTAAGTTTTGTGGAAAATGAAATATTTTTAACATGCAACAAAAAAAAGATGTATATATATATATATATATATATAGAGAGAGAGAGAGAGAGCACGTGATTATTAAATATGCAGTATGTGATAATAAATACATATATTTACAGTTTGTGAAATTAAAAATATATATAAATACAGTATGTTATTTCCTTTATTTTGGAATAAAGTTACATTCAGCGTTTGACATTGAAGCAATTACGACACAATTGAGGCTGGTCAGGACAATTGTCACAGTATGTGGAAGTTAGCTTTGCTTTTTTTTTTCTGGCCAGTTCACGAACCTCTGTCTTAGAAATGTTCGTATAGCATATGTGACATTTACGTCGCAACATTTTACCATTTTCATAGACCCTATCAATCAAGAGGTGCGTTTTTTTTTTAAACTTTTTTGCGCATCAAAATTGGGATCTATATCCATACCAAGCAGCTGAAAAACCAAGCTCTACCTAAACTTACGAATTTTCATTTTTGAGTTTGTTACATGTCGATATGCAAAACAAGTGTTAACTACTGCAATTTCGATCAATTCTAATCCTATTTTTCTGTACCATTTAACACATTTTCTTAGTGTAGTGGCATAAGCACCCATCTGATCCCTCAGTGAAGAATTCGCACTAACTTTCGTGGGGTGCTTCGGCTATCATTTTTGGTAGCCAGGATGAAAATCTCCCCATGTGTTGCAAAATGAGTCAGATTGAAAAATATTGCTTTTATATGTAGTTTTATGTTGCAAAAAATACAAATTACACACAAAAAAAATTTTTGGCCCCAGGGTGAACATTTGCAATTTTGGCTTGACAATCAAAGTGTTAAAATGTTTCTTCTTTCAAATGGCTCTTCCAAAGCCCATTTACGTATTTTTCCCCAAATGCTTAAATGTTTTGATATTTACTAAATACAGTCATTCGCATTTTTTTTTTTAGTTGTCTTCCTGTCCATTTTTTTCCCGATCATTCCTCTTGCTCTTTCAGAATACGATCGGTCCCTATCCTGGACGTTATCACAAGAATAATTGGCTCGGATTTTGGATTGATACTCAAAGGAAAGAATGATACTCGCATCTTCCAATAGTTCACACTTTATTCACGGCTTCTCGTACACCACTGAGCTATGCTTGCTTTCGGTGGGGCAACACACTACGTGCGCGCCACCTATTGGTTACATATTTTACAACTTCTTAACACTCCCGACCTTGAAACCTTAAGGGTTTCAATACAAATATTCTATTACAAAATACAATATTAAAGAATACAATAGTTTTTAAAATACATGATGATATTGATGCAAAAAACACAGGAATTATATAATAACAACATTGAGTAATACTACAACTATATTTTATCTACAGAATATTCAATCATTTATGGGTAGAACACAAATATCTCTTACATTTCTCTTAAGTATTTTACCAGTAGGTAGTAATACATTCACTACTCTTACTTTAGCATCTTTACTGATAAATAATTCGGATATTCTACCAGTTAGCCACTTTACACTTGGCATATTTTCATCTTTTATTAACACAAGTTCACCTAGTTTTACATTATTTTTGGAAAACATCCATTTACTACGCTGCTGTAGAGTATTCAGATAATCCTTTTTCCATAACTTCCAAATTTGTTGGCTATATTTTGTTATCTTTTTCCACTTGGAAAGTCTATTCTCTGATATATTGATGAGACTAGGCTCAATAATTGAAGTTAAAGGTCTACCTATGAGGAAATGATCTGGTGACAGGGTTTCAAAATTGTCGAATTCGGTTGACAGGGGGGTGAGGGGTCTTGAGTTTAAAACACTTTCAGTCTCAAGAATTATTGTGAGAAATTCTTCAAGAGTCAAATGAGCATTACTAATAACACGTTTCAGATGATATTTGAAAGATTTAACCCCAGACTCCCAGAGCCCACCGAAATTCGGCGATTTGGGAGGTATAAATTTCCATTCAATATTTTCACTAAGAAGAAAATTAGCTAAAGTTTCATCTGGGTAACTTACCATTTTGTGCAATGTTTTCAGTTCAGTGCTGGCACCAACAAAATTCTTAGCATTATCACAAAATATTTTTGAGGATTTTCCCCTACGACTAAAAAAACGTTTCAAACATGCGATAAATGCATCTGATGTAAGGTCAGATACAAAATCCAAATGGATAGCTTTTGTACCTAAGCATACAAATATACAAACATACACTTTATTTAATACTCCCTTCCGTTGGTTTTTGAACTTTATATAGAAGGGTCCACAAAAATCAATCCCAAAGTAACAAAAGGGAAATGAAGTTGTAACTCGTTCCTTGGGTAAATCTCCCATAATTTGACTCTGTAATACAGGTTTGCTTTTTAAAAAAAGAAATATATTGATATACAACTTTTCTACATACACTTCTACCATTTAAAATCCAAAATTTACGTCTAATGTGATATAATAAAGCATTAGAACCAACATGCAAATATTTCAAATGATAATATCTTACTATAATTACTGTAAGAGGGTGCTTGGCAGGCAGAACAATTGGGTATTTTTCATTTTAACTCAGGTCTGAATATGTTAATCTGCCACCAACACGTAAAATACCATTCTCATCTAAAAAACAATTTAAAGATTTTATCTTACTATTAATGGAAACTGAAACACCCTTTTTGAGATTTTTAATCTCTTCTGCAAACTCACTTTGTTGAACCAGTTGAATTACACTCATTTCAGCTTGTTGAAGTTCTTTGATGGTAAGATGACCTGCAAGTCTTTTACTATTTTTAACATTATGTATAAATCTAAATACATAGCACATAACATGAATTATACTCATATAGTTATTACTTATTTTAAGAATATCATCAATCAAGGTATTATGATTAAGGATAGTAAAGGTAAGTGGAGAATAGTCACAACTTTTCTTTAGTTCATCGGAAATGTCACTCGGTGAAACTGAAGTATCACCATTACCTGTATTTGCTGGAAAGTCAACATCTCTCAAGAATTCAGGTCCTCTCCACCATAGGTCACTGTTTAATAGAACATCAACACTGACACCCCTGCTTAAGAGGTCAGCAGGATTTTGTTTGCCAGGACAGTGAAACCAGGCACTTGTATCACACAGACTCTGGATTTCAGTCACTCGATTGGCTACAAAGGACTTCCACTTCTTACTGGATCCTTTAATCCAATAAAGGGTGATTTTTGAATCGGTCCAAAAGAAAACTTTAGAAGGTCTTTTGAGATCGACAATTGCCTTAACTTTGCTTGCTAGTCGAGCTGCGAGCAATGCACCAAGTAATTCCAGTCTCGGCAAGGTTATTTTGGTAAGAGGAGTAACACGGCTTTTGGACACTAGAAGATTAACTTCAACACTGCAATCTTTCACAACTCTCGTACATATGACAACACCATAGGCCTTTTGACTTGAATCACAAAAGCAATGTAGTTCGAAGACATCTGTGGGTTCTTCAATACAACCTAGTACACACCTGGGAATCTGCAGCTCAGGAAGACGAGGCACCTCAGACATCCATTGGCACCACAACTTTTGAATCTCTGGGGGCAGTTCTTCGTCCCAAGAGAGTTTCTTCTTCCACAAGATCTGGAGGATGCACTTCACACGAATAGTAAATGGAGTAAGAAGACCAAGAGGATCAAATATCTTTGATATTGCACGTAGGAGGTAACGTTTCGTGTTCTCGTTTTTCGATAGACTATCCATTAAACTCTGCATTCCTACGAGCAGGTGATCTTTAACAGTATCCCACAGCATCCCTAAAACTTTGGTTGAATCGTTACTCTGACTAATTGGATTGTCCTGCAGATGAGTTTTTAAACCTTCATGTTTCCACAACTGTATCAGTTCGTCGCTATTTGTTGTCCACTTTCTCAGCACCATACTAGCTTCGGACATTATGGATACAGCTTGAGTAGAAATTTCCAATGCATCTTGCAATCTGCTAGCTCCGCATACAGAATCATCTACATAGAAAGATCGCTCCAGACATTCTGTAGTGGTCGGGAACTCCTCATGGAATTTTTTCAAGTGCGTCTTAATGGTAGCAGAAAGGAGAAATGGGCTGGATCTTACTCCGAAGAGTACACGATTAAATCTACACACTTGAAGTGAATCATTTTCTGTCCATAGGAAACGCACTGCATCTCTGTCTTTTTCAGCTAGCGATAACTGTAAGAAAGCTTTCTCAATATCAGGTGTGATTGCGATTTTGTTCAGTCTGAATCTTATTAGAATGTCAAATATATTGGAATTCAAGTTTGGGCCAGGCCAAAGACAGTCATTTAAACTCAAGTGTTGAAAGCTTTGACTTGAACTCGCGTCGTAAACAATACGCATTTTTGTGGTTGAACTATCATCTCTAAACACTGGCTGATGAGGTAAATAGTACACTGGTTTGTTCGTAAGCTTCTCAGGATTGGTCACCTTTTCTATTATGCCCTTTTCCTCATAATCACGAAAGGTTTCACGATACTGCAAATTTAGATCAGGATTTTTCTTAAATCTCCGCACAAGGGAATCTAGCCTCTTTTTTGCAACACTGTAATTATCATTAAGTTCATTCCAATTCCTCTTCCATGGTAGTTCAACCTCATAACGATTATTTTTGTAGCAAACAGTTTTTTCAAATGTCTCTAAAGACTGATCAACCTCATTGCAATTAGGATCATCTTTAATTCCTACTGATTCGAGCTCCCAAATTTTTTGGATTTCATTTCTTATGTCACTACAATCATAAATAAGCCCACAATGAGCTTGTTGTATATTTTGAGGTTTGGAGTTTGAAGCACTACCGGTGGCTATAAAGCCAAACACTGAATTATGAAATATTATCTCAGAATTGGGCATTTGAATTTGCCCGGATCTCAAGAGTTGATAGAATATCTCTGCGCCTAAAAGAATATCTATGTTACCTGGGCGGTAAAATTCAGGATCGGCGAGTTTAATATTACTCGGTAAATTCTCTTTTGGAATTTGTAACGAATCAATTGGAATCATATTACAAATTTTGGGTACGCATAAAAACTCTAATTTTATCTCAAAGTCACTTCCGTTAGACACTACCGCGCTAACTCTAGAGTTCACATTTATTTTGGCATTATTTAAACCGGATACTGCTACGGATATTTTTTCTTTTTTTATTTGCAATAAATCTGCTAACTCAATGGTTACCATCGAGCACATACTGCCACAATCTATCAAACATCTGGCCTTTTTCAGATTTCCGTAACGATCCTTAACGAATATAATCGCAGTTGAAAGTATCACCGTTTTTATTTTTTTTTTTCATCTCTTACTTTCACTGCTGCTCCGGAAAATATACTACGATCATTGTTCAAATCAAAGCTCACGGCGTTTGGATTGAGACTCGATGACTCATCTCCGTGACCTTGACCGTTTCTATCCCCAATTTCGCTGATGTTTAGATTCTCGTTCTCGAAATGAAGTAATGTGGAATGCTTCTTCGAGCATTTTTGACACCGGAAAGTAGACGTACAATTTCGTACTGCATGAGATTTTAAACAGTTGAAACAAAGATTATGTTTTTTCACGAATTCACATCTATCTTTTACGGAAAGAATTAGAAATTCAGGACATCTATAAAGTCCATGAAAATCTTGACTCTGGCATTTTACGCATTTAAATTTTAAGTTTTTAGCATTAGATGTAGAAAGCATAGTCGTAACTTTATTTTGAAGGTTATGACTCTTTTTAATTTCTTTTTCTTTTATTTTACTGTTTTGAAGGGTTCTCGCTTGGTTTTGCAAAAACGAAAGCAGTTGATTTAAAGTACCAAATTCTTCGGAATTAGTCAGTTCTTTTTCCCACCAATAACGAGTTGATTTATCCAACTTTTCGACAATTAAAAACACGATAATGGTTTCTGATAAATTCTCAACTTTATAATTTAGAACTTCTAGAGATCGAACACATTCATTTGTTACATCGATTAAATTTAGGATAGCACTCGATGATTCATTAATACTAGGGTGATGTAGAAGTTTTTTGATAATGGAGTTTAATAGTTCTCTTTTATTCGAATATCTATCTTCTAGAAGTTTCCAGGCAATATTAAAATTAGCATCAGAAATAGATATGGAATTGATTACTCTTAAAGCCTCATCTCTGCAACTCGCTTTTAGATACTGTAACTTCATAGAATTAGAGATTGCTTTGTTTTGAATTACGCTTGCAGTAAACATGTCTTTAAACATTATCCAGTTTTCGATTTTACCGTTGAAATTCGGGATAGAAAGTGTCGGCAATTTCACTTCTGATAGAACGTGATCAACGTCTGAAGAATGTTCAGGATCAGATTTCTTATTTATTTGCCGGTTAACTTTTAATCTTAATTCGTCTATAGAATCGTCTATGATATTTTTCTCATTGATGAATTCCTCTAATTCATTTGGTTTGCACGTTAAGAAAATAGAGTCAAATAACAGTTTAAAGTCATTGTGCAATTCACTGATTTTAGAGTTATATAATAACACAGTTGCTGAATCTACATCATCAATTATTGATGATGCCACTTTATTTTCAAGCCTTGTCAATGCAGTTTTCAAAACTTTCTTTTTCGTTTTTAAAGGTTCCATTTTAAATGAATTTTTTAACTCTTAAACTCAAATTTGAATAACTATTGGAAATATGCGCTCACCTGCAGCTATGACGGACCATCTGGACTGTATCACAAGAATAATTGGCTCGGATTTAGGATTGATACTCAAAGGCAAGAATGATACTCGCATCTTCCAATAGTTCACACTTTATTCACGGCTTCTCGTACACCACTGAGCTATGCTTGCTTTCGGTGGGGCAACACACTACGTGCGCGCCACCTATTGGTTACATATTTTACAACTTCTTAACATATCCTTTGCTACTTTTTGGATCGCACAGTCTTGGCGGCAGTTCTGGAGGAGAATACTCACGTCAGAGAAATTTTTTCTAAACATTTGCATTGCGGTGAATGTTATATAGGCCAGATAACATCCTTCGGACTGAAGTGCACTTTTGGCCCAAAGGATAAGTTACTCAGCTACTAACCATAAGATTGGGAGTTCGGGCCTAGTGCTATCCGCTACACAACCGATAGCATCATCATTATTATTTCTTTATATATATATATATATATATAGATAGATATTATATCGATAGATAGATATTATATATCCAATATTAGACTCTTCATCAATTGAATGTTTGACACTATAAATCTTTAGCGTCAAATCTTGGAATCAAGCTTTTCTAGTGCCGTTACTCAGACATTAATGGATCTTCACCACTCTTGGATACTATGGGACAACGACCATAGCAGCTATAAATCTCAAGCACAGAAGCCATATCAATCATACCACATATTTCAAATGTATGAATTTTGAGTATTTCTATTTAAAAAAAAATATTTTAAGCTGACTAGACTAACTAAAAAGAAAGTAAATTTTAAATTAATTAAATTAAACCGAACTAAATTAGCTGAACAAACTAAATTTAAACAAGTAATATAAAAAATTGTTAATTCCTAATAAGGTCAACAAAGAAAATTTTTATTTCAGCTACTTTTCATTAAATAATTACAATTGTTGTTTTCTCGAGATCCGCTTTACAATGGATGGAGGGGTGAAGTAATTTCTTAGAATACGGATCCCAGAGCACCCGAACGCAATAGTCTGAGTTTGATCGCATACACGTCACTAACCCTTTTTACGGAGCAGACTACATTCATGCATTTCATTCATTCATCCAATGATAGTAATTTAGATTTAGAATGGAGAACGATCACCCCAAACAGTATTACTCTAGACATGGAGGACTTTGTCATCACGACAGATTTAGTGTCCACCACACACGCAGTCTTCAGCTGACTGATTTGAACTCGCAGCACAAGGGATGCGAATCCAACGCCCTATCAATCAGGCTAATCAGGCCTAATAATTGCACTTGCTATAAATAATAGTTAAAAAAAAACTATATTAGCCTTGAATTTTCATCGCCAATTGAAAAAGTCAATTCAGAATAGAAATTTTTAATTTTCTTTATTCTGCATTATTTTAATTCGAAAGTACATCAAAATGAATCCGAAAAATCGATTATATTATCAATGTTTAGTTTAAATGCCTCAGACATTAAGAAAATAAACAGAATCGTTTGAAATAATCGACCGAAAACATCTTAAGCCTAACCTCATTGGCGTGGATAAAGACAAACTGAATTCGTTACTTATTTGGCGGTGGAGAAATGAAGATTTTTGACGAGAAAGTTAGTTTTTATTTAATGAATAAAAAATAATGAATTAAGATTCGAGAAAACTGTACAAACATCGAGTGTCATCCACTACAAGTTTCAAAAAATGTGCTTGAACGTGAGTGGATGAACAAAGAGTATTTTATTAACGATTGTAAATTTTGAACAAGATTATATATATATATATATATATATATAAGGAGAGTTTAAGCTAATAGTAGGTAGTAGGAATTGAAAAAGCACTATGAACTATCTACTGTTGTGAAAATGGGAAGTACTGCAAAATTATGTTATTTTCTTTATTTTATCGGGATGATATGATCAGGATTCATTTCAAATTTCATAAGTTTATATTCCAAATTTACGCAAGATTATTGGTTTCAGTACGTACTTCAATTACTATTATTTTTATTCTGAAAAACTTTTCCCATTCACTAAATAATATGTTTACTCTGAAAATAATAGCAAATAGATTAAATAAATGTGTTTGGCAGTAAGTGCTTTCTTCGCGCTAATATTAAAACAAAATTATTAAAAAAAAGTAATGTAAAAAAAAACGTTTCAAAATCAATTCCTACTTCGGTTTTTAGGAAAAATTTAGGAAGTTAGGTAAATTTTTATTTTAATTACTTTTTATTAAATAATTACAATTGTTGTTGTTGTTCTCGTCTTCCGCTTTATAATGGAAGGAGGGGTGCAGTAGTTTCTGAGCATAATGACCCCTGAGGCAGAAGTCTAACTTCTAGGAAAATAAGAAAACTCACATGAAAAAAGCAAATAATTTCATTCTTGAGCGTTCCGCCAATGTGCATGTGTTTTTGTACTACATTTTTCGTGAGTAAATCTAACAAACAATTTTAAGTAATGATTGATTGGCCTAGAAGTCAATCTGGATAAGTACGCAACATAATGCAGATTAATATGTTTGGATAGGGTGGAAATATTTTTAATAATTGAAACTTATATGAAATTCGACAAGTAAGTCATATCTGGACTCACCGACCCGCCCGAATGCACACGGATTTAAACAACTAACGATGAATGCAGAAGTGGCGATGGGAATTTGCCAACGGGGAGGCAAGACAAATCCGACAGGGGGGGCAAGCACAATATACCTCATTTGGCTTCAAAATAACTCAAAATAGTTAATTTTACATTTAATTAAAGAAAATCAAGTATTATCTAGATTCTTTTTTTTAATTCAGATACTGGCTCTTTCTTTCATTGTTCATTGTACATTTGTAAAAAAATATATATGCATATTGTTATACGATATCTCATTCACTTGTCGGATATATTGCCAAAATAAGCGCAAATTATAAGCTAAATGTCGGAAATCTACAGACTTCTTCGACATTCGTCGCATGGAATTTATAGTCGATTGATCAAAAATTATCAATTAGTTTATCACCTTTGTCGGTTCTATTGTCAAAAGCAGTACAAATTATAAGCTGAAAGAACGACATTTGAATCACATGTCTGAAAATCTGCTTAACATATGTCTTCGACTTCCATTGTTTTCAATTTTTTGGTCTATCCAAAATTGTCTATGAAAATACGGCATATCCCGGCAGGACGGGCGCGGGGTGTTTCGACACCCCACGCCCAAAAATATTCATCTGCTGTCTGTCTCTATAAACGGAAGTGGTCTGGTGCATCAGTACCTGCCTCTAAGGTCACTTTCCATGCATGGAGTCTGAAAACGGCGAATTCAGACTCCATTTTAGTATTCTAGAACGATTTGGGGTGTGCGGACACCCCATGCGCGCGCTCGTGTTAGCATTTTTCAGTGGGAAATCATGGCTCGTTCCAGTCGTTCTTTCAGACTTTTCCACGTTTGACGTACAAGCAAGAAATGAACAGACTTCTGGGGATGTCAGAGGAGATTTCGTCAGATAAAAAGAATATCGGAGACGATTTAAACGATTCAGATAATGAAGACATATTCAATAATCACAAGTCTGAATTAGAATAAGAATGCGATTCTTCTAAGGAAGTTTGCGACCAAACAAGCTCTTTTATCGGAAAAGATATAAAGAAAGCTGAGTCATTGAAGATACTATTTGTGCCCAAGAAACAAGGATATTAAATCGAAAACCATTTGTGTGAGGTGCGACAAAAATATATGTCGAGAACTCTCAGAAATTGTAGCTATATGTAATAACTGCAAAAATCTATAGTTTCAGATAAATGTACACCTAAATTATTTTAAAAAATGATTAGTATCAGTATTTTTATTTATAATAATGTATATTTTTATTATAATAAAAATTGTTAAAAATTAATTGTTACGGGAAAAGTTCCGTTTTTCGAACCGAGACAAAAACGGTGCGAGCTTTTAATTTATTCAATAATAATTTTGAAAATTACGATAATTTAACATAATAGTTATCATTTTTCTCGCAAAAGAAGTATGATTATTATAAATTTCCTTAGCAATTAAAACTTTAAAAAAATTTCGTCCTTATGCCATTTAATACGTTTGGGGTGTGGTGACACCCCATGCCCGTTCTCGTGTTACATTTCGAGGCGCCCGTCCTGCCGGAATATTATTGATCTACCACTCTATCGAATATTTTGCCAAATATAGTCTAAACAATTTAACCATTACTTGGATATTTCGATTGTTTACAGTATATTCATTTCAAGGAGGTTTTTAAAAATCATATTTGATAATGCGCAGCTCTCTACAACCATCCTGAAATGGTGAACATTTTTGCCGACGAAACTCTAAATATCTCGCCGACGAGGGGGGGAGGCTACCGACAAGAAGGCAGTTGTCCCCCAGCTATCGCCGCCTCTGGCTAAATAACCAGACCGCCGCAAGAGTAACGCTTGTGGGAACTGTGGAAGTATGTCCCTTCATCGGTGGGAGGAGCCAAACCCCCACCTCTTAGTATACCCCCCAGGTTGGCGAGATCCACCATTATGCCAGAAGCATCGCATCCACATTTCGATGGGAAAATTCAATAGATAAAACCAATTTTTTAAATTTTGTTTTCTAAGCATTAAATTTTATTTAACTTTGTTTTTAGTTAAAAGAGTAGAAAAGATTTTTACATACCATTAAGAACATATTATTCAGTAAGAAAAATTAAGTAAAGCATCATTTTAAGGATATTAGATACATTTAAACAAAGTCAGGACATTTCTTAAAAATCGGAAATACAAGGAAATTTCAGATCATAAATAATGACCACCCTATTTAGAAATATGTGTACTTGAATAACGCTCCAACAGTTTTATGTTTAAAAGTAGCAGCTATTCTTGAGTAAAGGCAAGGTAAGCTATATTAATGTCTAGTTTGAAAGCTAAATTATGCTGACTTTCAGATGGCTCTCTTATGCTTTTGAACCCTGGTCAGATAACAAAGATAAGCAGACGCACCTTATTTAAACTTCCAGACCGTACCAACAGGAGAGCTTATGGTCCATGAAATCAGTTTAACATACGCCAAATCCACACGTAAAAAGAATCTTTAGTAGAAGCGGATTTCAAACCCGTTATCAGCCCTGAGATCGAAACCTTATTAATACCCTACCAGTGAAGTGGTTAAGATTACTGATTTATTGTGTATTTGATTTTTCTGAAAGTCATGATTTTAAAATATTCAACAAGCGTCTCTGCATTGATTGACGCTTTTGGTAGAGGAGACTGAAATAGGCTGCTTTCAACTAAATTTTATCAAAAATTATTGAAATTCAGATAATTAACTCAATGTTTAAAAAGTGTTCTCGTCCTGGAGGCTCCCTGGCTTACGATTTTAATAGACAGGACCATTTCGGAGCCCGCTTTCGAAATGGTCACCAAGGCCAGACTTAGCCTAGTTGGGGACAGAGGCAAATGTTGTTTGGGGCCGATCTACTTTACTACTTTAATAATGAAGAACATTCATCAAAAAAGGAAATGTAAAATGAAATTTCTATTCCATTTCTGGCACCCTCATAAGTGGGGGCAAGGGCAACTGCCCCGCATGTCCCTGCCTTAGTCAAGCCCTGGTGGTTGTAGCGATTGAAGGTCGCGGTACGAACCTGCAACGATTGGGCCGGTACCCGAGTAATATACCGATCAAGCAAAAGGGAAGGGAGCTCGAAGGATATTACTGGCTTATATAGCAATCACCACATACTCTCTCCCCAGTAAGTCGGATTAGACCAGCGATACTAATGTGAAGTTTTGGTGATGATGTTAACAACTGTCGTATTTAATGTGTTCTAGGTCTTTGAGTCGCCGATAGAGGGCGCTACGACAGTTGAACAAAGCTATGTGCGAAGGTTGCGTTTATCCAAGGTCGGTCGATGGGTTACCATGTTGGGAGATTAGCGGTAGGCCCGAACTCCCTATCTTATGGTTAGTAGCCGAATAACATACCGATCAAGCAAAAGGAACCCTTCTCAAAGGATATTATCTGGCTTATATAACAATCACCGCATCTCTTAATAATTCTTTTTTTTAAATTAACAGAATATTAAGCATAATTTATTAATTCAGACAAATTTATACAACCAAAAACCAATTACAAACAAATTAAATAAATAATGGTAGCCGGATTACCATTGTAGGATTATTAGCGGATAGTGCGAGGCCCGAACTCTCAATCTTATGGTTAGTAGCCGAGTATCATACCAATCAAGTAAAAGGGAACTTTCAGCTCGAAGTATATTATCTGGCTTATATAGCAATCACCACATGGTCATCTGCCGTTCTCCAAACAGGATTTAATGGTGTTCGATTTTTTGAGAATGTATGACGTCATGGACCTGGTCTAACACTGCTGACCAATGGGTGCTTGCAGCAACAACAAAAATCAATTGTTTATATATATATATATATATATATATATATATATATATATATATATATATATATATATATATATATATATATA
>JAOUZG010031332.1:1727125-1758193 GCA_026289955.1 Argiope argentata
ATATATATATATATATATAGTATTGAAACAAACTACAATTTAAGAATTTTGTTCATAAGTTGTAGGCAAGTTTTAAATGAAATAAGATTAATTATTTTTTAAAAGCATCATATCATTCTGTATTATTGAGAGGTACTTTACTATACTATCTGCTTCACACACAAAAAATAATTATATCCGAAAAATGTCCCTGTTTCTGATGCAAATGTGGTTTATAGAATTTTTTTAAAATATCATTTAACAATTTGATATCCTCTTTCCCAATACTAGGACAAGGAACTATCAGGAATAGTCCTGAAAACATGATAGACAAATAAAATTGACTTCCAAAAAACATTAAAAATGCTAAAAAAGCTGGATGGCCATCAGATTAAACATAAAAATAAATATTTTGCATAAAACGATGCAACAATATAAATAACAGAAGTAAAATAATAAATAAAATTATATATCACAATTAATAATAGAAATATAGACTACTTATTTTGAAATATCTATGAAACTTCTATAATTAACACACAGACTATTAGTTTAACAATGAATGCACATACACCAAATATAAGTGATTCAATGATGTTAACTCAAAAGTTAAAGTTGTGAGTAATTATTAATTTAACAAATAAAAAAATGCAATCATTAGCAAGCATACTAAATAATAATAGACAATTCTAAAAATTTCACTCCACCCCCCACACAAAAATAATTCATCAAACAAATATGTCTTAATTTGTCAATCCTTTTTCTGCTGATTTTTTTTAGAAAAAAGAGCCATTAAAAATTTCAAAAGAATACAAGCTAAGTGAAATTTATCAATAATTTTTTTTGAAATTAAGAAACATGCATTTCAGAGTATTTGAATCAACACTGTTCTTTCCATCACATCTCTAATGAAGGATTAAAATGAAAATTAGTGAGAATTAAATTATTAAGCACAGGGTGATGCAAAAGATATACTCCAACTTTGAAAGCCTATATTTACAAAATGGAAAATATATATATATAATTTTGGTTAGCCAACCACATTAAAAATGCACTATAAAGAGAAAAATATTATAAACTCATATATATTATAGCTGCCATTAGATTCCAAAAGAATTTACTCAGTATTCAAACTTACAGCTGTTTGTAGTTATGTTTTTTGTAGTATGTTTTTTGAATGGCTGTTATTCTTGTTTCTATTAGAATTGTGGAACTCCAAGAAAATCATGAGAAATTAAATCAGAGTATCTTGGGAACAAACAATGACCAGATTAGTATCATTTGTTCTGAGACAAATCATAATTGTTGTAATTTTTTTTGCCCAAATAATCATAAGCACAAATGTACCTAGAGATGTATCTTAAAAAATTAATGAAACTTCAGAACACTTTCCTTTAACAATGCAAAGTTGGAGTATTCTACTGCAATCACCTTGCATTTTTAATTAAGATTTTTTTTAAAAAACATGTAATAACTTTATATAAAATCAAATAAAAAACATGATTTCTTGTTTAATATTCAGGTAATACAGCTTAAAATTATACATGATAAATATTGTCATGATTTTGATCATGAAATTAATACTTGGATCCAAATCACAGAAAAGAACTACTATTACCAATTGTATCATTCAGTGCAATTGTAATATTCCATACATCATAGCTGAGAAAAGTAGAATTGTCATATGGAGAAGTAACATTTTCAAATAATGTTGATGGAATAATAGATGTTATTTCAGGACAAGGATGTAAAAGAGGTGGTCCAAGGAAATAATCTATTAGATATGCAACTCCAGATCCAGTTGTCAACCCCAACATATAGGACAAGGTCATTATGTTACCTAGAAAAGCAAAGCAAACATCATTAACACTGAAAAAAAAAAGTTTTAATATAATTACAGAATGTCCCAGAACACCAATATTTTGATAAAAAATATCAATATCAAAAATGTAATCCACATTACAATTGCAAAAAGAATTTAATTCACAGAGAATAATTATTCTTATATCATAACAATTTAATGATACATCTTCATATTTCGTGATATGAATCATATTTCAAATACTTCACAGAATTTTTCAGATTAGTATTGTTACAAATCTATAAAGTTGCTTTCCAGCATGATGAGTTTAATCAATTGAAAGACCATTTTACGATCATTGGATGGATGCTGATCAGGTGCCGAATAAGTGATCCTACAACTTGGCGACCATTTGACAAATTGGCGATGAATTTGGCGACAAAATAGATATTACTGGAAATTTTAACAATGGAGCCAATAACAATCGAGATTTGCCTGATTATTCCAGAACCTTCTATGCCTGCCACCATGAACTAACTATAAGAGACCAGCAGTCTCAAGCTCAGTAAGTCATATATTGAATTGTTGAAAGAGTCTATGGAGAATAGTTGGATCAGTTCAGCAAAAAGCAAGCTCAAGCGATCAAAGAAACTCAAAGAACTCAAGCGATTGCTGAATTGAGCTTTGTGCCAAGCCCTGGTGTTGTGGAAGCAGTATTGAGTAGCCAGTTGCGTAATAGTGAGTCAGCAGTTGGAGACAGTTAAAGCAAGGGGATTGTGGAGAATTAAAAACATTAGTAATGACCGTAGAGTGAAACTACAAAAATCCCTCCTTTTTTTAAAAAAAATGCACAAATAAAATTTTTAGCACAATTATAAAAAAACCTATTTGTCAGAACTTAATTTTTTTAATGTTTTTATTTTTCATCTTTCTTTAGTTTATTGTTGAATTTCTTAAATAAAATCTAAATCTAAAACAAATTTCAAATAAAATTCTAATTACAAATTAAGAAATGAATTTATATAACAGATAAAAAGCATCATACATGGTTCATTAATAAACATCTATTGCTTTCACATAAATAAATTCTGGTCCCCTGAAAAAGTTTTTTGCAGTTAAAAATCAATAAAGCCATCTTTGCCCCCCCCATTTAGATTCTATTACTTCTTCAAAACAAAATTACTTTTGATTATAAAATTCCCTTTTTGATTATATCATGTTAAAATATTAATATATTTCGCTAGAATTTTTTATTTAATATATTGAAATTTTATTCAATAAGCACTTTTTTATTTGAATTTCTCACAAAATGCTTAGCATATTGAAATTTTCCACACACATAGCTTCATCTTTTCTTAATTAGATATTTTTTTAAAGAATAAATATGAAAAACATCTGTTCAATCAGTACAACTAATTTCATTCTTCAGTCAAAACTGAATACTTCAATAGTAGGAATGATATTCTATCAAATATACAAATATTTGAACATAAAATGACACAATCAATAACAATGAGTCGTATCTAAATCACATTGACAATTCATTATTAACAACAGCCATTCTTCAAAAATATACATTAATCAATCACCATTTTGTTTAAAATACATCCTTCAGGAATGATTGAGCTTTTTCATTTAGCATATGAATGAATACCAAATGTTAAATTTCCTTCTTTTCTACACCTTTCACGACATTTTTATTCTCTGTAAAAGATTTTACAATCATCATTAATACAACTAATTCCAGCATTTTATGGCCAGTTTAGTTTTTGAAATAGCCATATTACTTTAAAATTTAGTAATTTAGTCTCAATTTTTATTAGAAATATAGAGTTGAAATCTAGATAGAGGGCCTTTTTTTCCTTGCATTTGATGCCAACAAATTGCCCAAATCAAGAATCAAGATAGCTTACAATGATTGTCATAGAATACTGTTTAATTGGTCAGTCAACTTAATTGGCAATTCGACATTGCTAGCATCAAAGGGTTTTAAATCTGGAATCATTCCAAAAGGTTTTAAATCTGGAATCATTCCAAAAGGTTTTAAACCTGGAATCTTTCATCCTGAAGTTAAGATTTAACCATAAAGTCACTATTACCTTTTGAAACATAACTAAAGATCCATTCTATATTAATTAAGATCTTTTATAGGACATTGCAACTTCAAATTTTTAATTTCATGAGAAATGTATCATTTGTTAGAACATATAAAATTTGAAGTTGCAATAACAAATGAAAAAATATAACTTACCAGTTAATTCTTTTCGCTCATCTGGAACTACAGATGGTGCAACAATCATTGGAACAGAACCAGCAATTCCATTTGACAATCCTAATAACAATGAAAACAGCATGGACCAGCCTTCTCCAGACAGATAAGGGGCACCCCTAGGAGCAGCACAAAGGGCAAGAAGCGGAACTAGAAAAACCCGAGAGGCTGACAGAAGTAGCAGCTGTCTCCGAGTCCAGTCATGAGATACTGATGCCAAAATCTGTAAAATTAGTTTTATGACATATTTACTTATTCATAAACTTGAAAAGAGATAAGTTTTATCTATAAATACAAGGTTTTTCTAAATTATTTCAAAATAAGTAAAAATGGTAGAAAAATCCTAAAATAAGCAGATTTTGTAACGATGTGTATGTGAAAATGTATTTATGTGTGTTTACAAAAAAAAAGATATGAATAGGCAATGGAGAAAGAAAAATAAAGTCCAAAGAAAAATATAACACAATATAATAGATGTTCAAATAACAACTATCAAACAATTAAGCACTATTGATTATGAAAGTGAATGAATTAGATATTAGCAATAATATCAGGCATACAATGCATATTTTCGGCAACAACTAATAGTTTGGTGATTTAGTCATTGCTACACTCAATGAGATTTGCATAGATTATATTACCAATGTGAAAAAACCGAAATCCATGTATATTAAATATGACGAGAAAGATGGTTATGGAACCATTCCACTTCATTTGGTCTAATGCAATTCATAGTAAGTATCAAAATAATTTCTATTATTTTTGCTAAAATGTACTAGAGTTACATTGTACTGGAATTACATTCATACATAATCAGTAGGATATATATTTGAAAGAAATTACTGCTCGAAATATTTATGGAGAAAGATGAATACTACCAGCAGACATTTTAAACGCTTTCTACTACTTTGACCTTTTACTAACACATTTTTAGACATCTAAAACCCGATTTTCAGTAGAAAATTTGCATTTTCTATTTCTTTCACATTTTGCTAAACATTTTAGAACAATATGACATTATTTTTTTAAGAAAACCATTAAATATAAAAATCTTTACAAAGATAAAAATACACAGAATAAAATACTCAGCAGTCAATGATAACTCAAACTAACAGAGAGTAAAAAGCTGAAAATAACTATATCACTATTGAATTATTTTATAAATGTTAGTAGAATTGTTGAAAAAGTTTTGTGAAATCATCTGCATAAATTACAATTTTATTTTACATAATACTAATTGCTTTTAACACAAAATACTAATCAAATATGTCAACTAAATTTAAACAAATTACCATTATTTTAATGGATATTTAACTGGATATAATTACATGTAGAATTATCATTATCGATAAAATTGTGTTAGCACTGGTTTCAGAAATCCAGATAATATATATATATATATATATTTCATTAAATATCACAGTAGAATTTCATTCATCCATATTAGCTGGGTTCATAATCACTTCAAGCATTTGAAAACTCAAATTAATAATGACTAAATTTGGAATTGTAGCTGCTATTCTTTTGGCACAGTTTTTTAACATTATTTATAAGGAATTATAAAAATGTATACACAAGTTTTAATGCAAATTAATATTTTAACAAACTCTTATTTGAAAATTATTTTTAAATTCTTATTAGATAATTCTTGAATGTTACTAGTTATGTAATTAAGTTACTACTTATGTTACTAGTTATGTATAGAATTTGCTTACTATATAACTGAAATGCTTAAGAAAGAAATTGTACATTCATTTATTCAGATTTTCTTCGATATAACTTCTTGAATTAAAAAAAGGTCACAGATTCTGAAATTCTGCTCCAATGTCAATAAGTGATATCTTTTTGGATTCTTTTCTGTTGGTTGGGCGCAAATGAATAATCGCCAAATAATGTAGAATTCTGAAAAAATTCCTTTGGTGATATTTTGCTTGCGCCTGTTAATGGAAAAGTACCTTTTTTGTCATTCTCGGAATCAACTCAGTTAGAAGATACAATGGTGATAGAGGAACAGTTAATCAAGAGTTTGCTAAATTTTAACCCAAGGACCAGCAATTATTTCGGGATATGATCTCTCTAAAACGATGATGTTTAAAGTACAAGATTTAGCTTTTTATGTTCCTATCTGATTAGATGGCAAAACAGCTATTTTAAAATCAATTTTAGATACTTTTCCATTAGCTGGGATTTAAAGAAAAATCGCCTAGGCGATTTTTTGCTGAAGCCCGACTAACAAAAAAAGTATCGAATTTCAAAACACACACAACACATACAATTATTAACACTATGCATCTTTTAAGATAATATGACAATTTTCAATTCAATAGTAATATACAATGACAGAAATACAAAAAGTCTTATGTTATACATTTTAAAAATACACAAAATAACAAATTTAAAAAGTCAGCACTAACTTTGCCAATGAAATCGAAAAAGTTGAATATTGCCATCAAAATAACAGGCATCCAAGAGCCAAGACAACAGCTCACAATTTCACTTTCAATGCCAGGGAAAAGACACAGTGTCACAAAATATGCCAATCCAATACTTAGCATGTATGGCCAGATGAGTTGTGATACTTCCCATCGATTTTTAATGCCTCCTGGTGAAGAAGAAAATAACCAATTTTAATTGCTATTATATTTCAAAATATGTTTTAAAACTATGTTAACATCCTATTATAGCATCTGGTATTTCTATATTAATTTAAAAGTGAGTATATTCAATTTTTGTCAGAAAATAAGTTTAGCAAGATAAAAAAAAATATGACTAACATCAAAATTTGATATGAAATAACTGTAGTCAAACGATAACCAATCAAATTTCCTTGATTTAAATCACTTTCATTTATGAGTTATTGCATTTACATGCATGCAATAGTATAGATCGATAGATGGTTAACCAATGGAAGGATTTGGTTTAAAATGGGATAATGTCTATATGTGTGATGTTAAACTTGAGTGACAGATTTAATCTGCATAAATCTTTGTATTTTGTGGTTATCAAATTCCCTTGAATATGAATAGGTAGACAGACTATGTAAATGGATTTCATTCAAAATTTAATGGAAATCTACAATTTTGGTTGTAAATCCATTTTCAAGATTTTAGCTGTTTAGCTCAAAACATTTTAGAGTTATGTCCACAGATAAATTGATAGATATAGTGGCAAAAATGTGTTTTTTATATTTAGGAAGATTTGAAACATAGATATTCATTACAATTTCAAACTTGAATTTCTTGATGATTACGATACTTCTAGCTTTACATAATAAGAAAGTAAAAATTTTCTAAAATATTATAAAAACTAAAAAATAATTAAGTATTGCATCACCAACAATGAAGTTGAATCTTTTTATTAATTATCTTTATACATTTTACATGCATGCTTTAATTCAGAAAAAGTATATATATTATTATTAGTTTATTAGTTTTTATTATATTATTATTAGTTAATTACATTAATATTAGTTTTATCATATTATTTCAGGTCAAAACTCAAATTCTACAAGTGATGGCATATTAAGAAAATTAATTCAACAAGGTAAAGTTTCTAAAATAGTACACTGAATTCTAATATTAATAATTGTATTCAAATTAGAAATTTAAAGATATTCAGTCAAAGCAGCCTTTAAGGTTACACTATTTGTCAAGATTGATTCCCCAGCCTAAATCTATATGGCATCATGTTTTCACTGTTTTGAAAATTATTCAGAAAAGATTGCTTGTTTTGTTTGACAATCAAGATATTCTAGTTAGTGTGAATTCAGTAGCTTGGAAGGGAAAGTAGAGAAAATTCACTTTAATGATAACACAGAAATCCAGCAAATTTTTAGTGAAATTAGTAGTTTATGAAGAAGATAGATTTTATTGACTCGATGAAATATTCGTAACCGTGATATGAAATCCCTAATCAGAAGTGGTGAATAAATGAATGACAAGTCAGGAAAACTGTTTCCTAAATTTTCTTGTATGATTTTTTTTTTTTTTTTTTTTTTTGCAAACACACAGGGTATGCACAGGGTATGAGCTCATGAACAGCAAAAATATTTCTTTAGTCTCTTATATTGGACACTATTAGAAACTTCTACTTGAATAATCCCATCAAATTAATTAGGAGTTATATGTAATACATAACACAAATACAAATAAAAAATTGAAAAGGAAGAGTGAAATAATACTTATAGGAATAAAAGAACTAAAAAATGAAGAAATGTCATAAAAAATGAAACTGATGTAAGTAAGGATTATTCACATATGCATGAATTAGTAATAAAAATAGTATTTCTATTTCTAAGGAAAACTACTGTCAGTGGCATCCCATTTTCATTTGTATATTTATCTTGCAACAGAAAAACAAATAATTGAGAAATAGCTCTGCCAGTTTAACACATAATGTTTCTCATTTGGTCATTGCTTAAATTTAATAAATTTACATATAAATACTCATGGCATTACTTTTTAATGTCCAAAATACTCATTAAGCAATCATCCATTGTATATTATTACTATTTATATAAACAGTTGTAGTTGCAAACTAGACAAATATTTCAAAACAATATACTTCTGTGACTAAAGTTAACATAAATTGCCCTATCAATAAAATTTATTCTTACTTTTTATTCCTCTCCACCACTGGATATGTTTAGAATAAGTTGTGCCTCTCATGCATACAACAACATCCTGTACTCTATATCTAGTTCCACCTCCAAAAACAATAGAAGCATGCACTGATTCAGTGGAACCAATCCAATTATCCTCACTGCCATCCTGCATGGAAGGATCCACCTCTGCTTCTGATTGGACAACTGGAGAAGAAGGAGGAGATCGGAGAGAGAGAACTCCATATTTGCCACATTTTGCCTCTGATGGATCTAACATATCCACCTGAAATAAATAAGACATCAGAAAACCCGAATTGCACACCCATTTTAGAAAAACTTGTAAAAGATATGAAGGATCCCACCCTGATTTCATGGTTGTATATTAGCATTCAAAAAGAATGTAGATCAATTATGTCTATAATCTGTTTCAATTATTTTATGAACAAAATATAAAGCTCATAAAGCAGAAATTTTTTTTGAATTTACCACTTTTACTTGATGATTATTGCTCTTCATGGCATTTTTTGTTTGGAATAAAATATTGCTATGTTGCTTCCAAGCATGGCTAGTTCAATGACTGGGAAAATTGATTTACAATCAGTTCAGTGGGGTGGTGTTCAGGTGACGCACTTGAGATCTCAGAGCTTGGAAATAGATACTACTGGAAACATCCAGAATTTCAGCAATTGAAACAATAGAAATTGAGATACTTCTGATTAGTCCTGAACCTTCTCTGCCCACTGGAATAGATGGGACATTTTGCTTCTAAATTTTAAAAAATTACTACTCCTCTTCACTATAAAAAAATTTGAAATCTTCAAGTAATTTTTTTAAAAAAAATCAAATAAATCTTAAAAATTATTATAACAGAAATAAATTATGATCAATTTTAATACTTATTTTGTTTCCCAAAAATGTGAATTCTCTTCAATATGATTAACCCTTTAAGATGCCGATTTCGGCTTGAAATGGAGAAAAGCTGACAGCAAGATGATATTTCAAGTAATTAATATTAGGTTGGAGTAAAAGAAATCCATTATTATTTTACAGCCATCTACTGAAAAAATAATGGATTTCTTTTTCTATTATTTTCAAAAGTTCCATATGGAAAGAAATGGAAAATAATGGAAAGAAAACCATTATTTTCTCCTAAAATGGCTGTAAAATAATAATTGATTTCTTTTTCCACAACCTATTATTATTTATACATTTTCTAATAGCTTATCATTGATTATCTTATTAAAACCTTTCCATTAAAGAAAAAAATAGTAACCACTTGACCACCAATTCATTAGATTACCCAGTCATCTAACCTAAAATATATAACTAAAAAAAGGTTTTGAAAACTAGAGGTCAAATGAAATTATTAAAGAGCTTATTATACCTGCAGAATATCGGAGTAGATTCAAAAAGACAATGAATACCTTTTATTCTTTTCATTGAATAATGATTTGTCTTGTTAAATTAAAAATATGTAGAGTGTGTAAAATAGCATACATATACACATGAAATAAACAATATTGAGTTAATATAAGCACACTCAAAATAAGAAATAGAATGGAAGACCAAAAGATATATCATTATTCTGTAAAATATATCAGGTGATAATGAAGATAAAACAGATTTCGAAAGAGCAATCAGAGAATGGTTTAAAATTTTGGCATGAGACTTAATACAGTATGTTTTGTACCAAAGACAGAAAAAGATGTTTTAGAATGAAGCATTAGTAGTATAAGATTTGTATTAGGAATATAAAAAGTGTCAATATGCAATTTTTTTAAAATTATTATTATTGTTGAAAGAAAATTCATAAATTTTTTAAGAAAAGAATCTTTGAATACTTCAAAAAAAATACACCAGAATGAAGTTTCATATCAGGAAACAGAAGCAGAAAAAGGTGCAATTTTAAAACGTCCTTACTAAATGTTGACTTCTTTCCACTCTGACTGCTACAGCATGAAAGCAAGTTTCACGAAAAACATTTTGAAACCATAAATAATTTCAATTTAAATGCAATGTAAATTCATCTCCAGTTGAAAAGTCACAAAAACATTAAATAATGCTGAAATAAAAAAGAAAATTAAATCAACTGAAAGAAAATAAATTAATTTAAATATTTTACTTTAAAATACATCATTACAACAATCCGTTTAGAAAGAGTAAGAAAATAAGAAACAATTAGTGTTGCATACTGATGTCATAATAAGTGTTTTTGTGCTTTTCATTAACATTAGAATTACAAAATCTGTCAATATGATGAATTTTCAATTTTATGGCTAAAAATTTTGAAACATGCAAATATTATTCTTTAGACCTTACATAATTGTCTTTAATGATATGATGAAGCAAATATTTTTTCTCTGGATATTTTATTATTTCTAAGATGTTGTATACCTATCTTTATAAAAATTTGAGTTTGGTTTAATTTATATAGATCAATTACACAAAAATAAAAAAGAATAACAAAAAAAAATAACTATGTCTCTTTAGCAATGAATGCATCAGCAAATGAGTTTTAATTATTTGTTTACAATTAGAGCAAACTTCATCAAAAATAATCCCTTCAATAATAAAATTTTAAAATAGAAGAAAAAAATTTAAAAGCTAAACTTCTTTATTAATTAAAAAAATCAAAACAATTGAATAGTTAAATTTTTTAAGGTAATTAGAAGCTTAGCAAAAATTTATTTTGCAAATAAAATACTTGAATTTTTCAGGGTATTTTCCAAACATGGAAAAAGATAGTTATATATATACAAATATATATTGTCTATTTATCTAAGGATATTATAATCAATCTGCACAAAATCATAAAGTTGATTTTTTAAAAAAAAAGTACAACCAGCATAAATGAAGACCAATCTGAATCAGATTCTGATAAAAACAAATTATGCAAAAAGATGGAGTTTTTTTCTCTTTCATTTAGCTGAAGAAATGGGTAGTGAATATTGCACTGGGGTATTGAATATGGGTAGTGAATTGAAGAAAAAAATTAATTTCAATTAATTGCTTGACGAAGGAAATCAAAATGTTGCAAAAATCTTACCTAGTTGGATTCATTGTATAAGAAAAATAGGCTTAATTATATTTGTATTAAAAGTAACAAGTTGAAAGTACATCTAAGATATTTATATGTGAAAAATATAATGAGATCTGTAAATACAAAATTAAAATCTATAGAATTTTTAAATAAATAATTCAGAAAAATTAATTAAAGGTAGTTTAAATTAAATTTGCCTTAAACACATAATTAACTATTTAATAATTTAGGAACATTCTTATATCTAACTGGCTGTAGTCAAATAGCAAACAGTTGTATCTGTCATCATTATAGTCTTTAGTTATAACAATTTCATTTCATATAACAGATAACTTTTAATACAGAGATTTATTATAAAACAAAGCTCAGAATACTTACCAACCCAACATCTTCAGTAGGCTCTAAAACTATGTGCTTCTGAAGATCATCAGAATCTGAGTAGTCACGGCAGCGGTTAACATAATAGTAAATGAACTCAGAACGTCGCAGTAAGACAAAAATTACAAAGCAAAGAACAATAAATGCAATAGAAATGCAGAAGAAAATAATTGTATTGAATTTCTCATTTTCCAAAAGAGCCTTTGTTAAAATTCTGTTTGTTGATACTAGTAATCCAGCAGCACCTATATGAAAGAAGAAAGAATTTTCAACCACAATAAAAAAAAGTGTTCACTTGTGTTCATCAGACAAAAGTTAAGAAACAGATAGTATTATAAATTTATCATTTTGAGTAAACATACTACCTATACATTCTGAAAATGTCTGAAAATTTTAAAACTCGATCATCTTAAAATCAGGAAAAATGAGAATGAGATCAGATTATTACCAAGGTAATTATGGAATTTACTTTTTAAAGTCTCACAAGTTTTCCTTTTTTACAGTAAAGTGAAGATGCATGTACACACAAATTGCAATAAAAATAGTTTTATAATAAATTTTTTTTAAAAAATCACAATAACGCAAAGAAGATTTTATTTTTATTGCATAAAAAATTCACAGCAATCATGTAAAAATGAAGATTTGGATCAATATGTGATACATGTCTTATGTATTAAACTTATTAAAAGTAAAGTAATCTTGCTTTATAAAATTTTCCTACATGTAATTTTTATTATTGTATTTTGATTTAAAAAAAGATTATAAAATAATCATATCAGTTTAAATATACTAGGGAAAATATCAATACAATTTTTTTTTCTTTTCTAGAATTCATTTTTTAAGTCAGCAAATTTCTTATTACATGTTTTTAAATTAATTAAAAATACAATCCTCTTAAGTACTGCTGCTGAAATGATATAATGAGAGCAATATTTTCCTGTTTAAGTACTGGACAGGCCCACTGCTCAGTATGTTGAAAAGATTATATGCAAAAAAACATCGTTTAAAAAATAATTTCATGTATTTTGTATTTCAACCCTTTTAAGACAGAAGTTCTGACCTTGTTTAACATTTCAATAAAATAACTAAACACTAAATCTCTACCAGAATTCACAGAAAGAAATTAAAAAATAATGGAAAAAAATCCGTTTTTTTTTTTTCATTAGATATAAAAATAATCAATATTTAGTCATGCGTTTCAAAATAAAATTGTGACTAATTTTTAAGAGGCTCTAATGAGCTTCATTAGGCTCTTCAATAAGTACCAATTATTTTTATATCTATTGTCTTCCAAATTAATAATCCCTAAAAAAGTTCTGAAAATTAACCTTGCAAATTAAATGTCTATTTTTTATAAAATTTAGCATTTGGAAATTATATTCATGATTGCCTATAAATGACTGATTGCAAAATAGTTATAAATTACAATCATATAAATCTTATTAAAAAAAGGTTTGATATAGATATCACTTTTTTTCAATGATGCCAAGTCTCAAACAAAAACTTTTATAGAAACAATTCATATCCTTCAAGGAATTGTAATTGCAATTATATACAATAGCATTATAAGCATAAATGATGCAAGCTTATTTTTTTTACCCTTTATAATATATCATCAAGAAAACAAAATGATGTACTAATACTTTCATCCCCCTGGAGGACACTAAAAATGGAAATCAGAATATCAACCCCCCCCCCCCCCCCCACACACATACATAATCATCAGTCATTGCACCACTGCTTACATAACATATGTCTATGTAAAATAATGAATAGCAGACATATATTGAGAAGCTGTATTTTAGAAAATAATAATAATTTTATTATACATAGGACAACAAGCAGGATCCTTCTTCTATTGAAGAAATATCACACCTGCCTAAAAAGAATGTTTGACTGAAAAAAACATCAAAATAAAGGGAAATCCTGATGCAGGTAAAATGAAAACAATTTATCTGTTAATTTATTGTCTTTAGAAAGGTTTCTATTAATTCAGCTCCAGTTGAATGGTTTGAGTTAATTAATCAAAATACACTTAATTTAAACCAGGAACAGCTCTATAAAAAGAAAGATTTATCATGATTGTCTTTCTCAGAAAATAATCCAATATGGTGTAGTAAAAGCTTTATAAGTATGGAGTATTAGCGGATGGTGCTAGGCCCGAACTCCCAATCTTATGGTTAGTAGTCCAGTAACTTATCCGTTGGGCCAAAAGTGCACTTCGGTCCGAGGGATGTTATCTGACTTATATGTATAGCAATCATCACAGAGTATCTTCCCAGTGAGTTTGGCAAACGATACTTATGTGAAATGGTGGTGAAGTTAATAACTGTCGTATTTAATAGCGCGTCTAAAGCTTTGAGTCACCGATAGAGGGCGTCACGGCAGTTGAATGAAGCTACGTGCATAGGTTGGTGGTGAAGAGCAACTTGTCGTATTTAACGCGCGTCTAAAGCTTTGAGTCGCCGATAGAGGGTGCCACGACAGTTGAACGTGCTACGCGCGAAGGTTACGTTTTATTCAAGGTCGGTCGCTGGGTTACCATTTTATGGTACAGCGGATAGCGCTATGCCCGAGCTCCGAATCCTATGGTTAGTAGCCAAGTAACATATCCGTTAGGCCAAAAGTGCACTTCGGTCCGAGGGATGTTATCTGGCTTATATGTTTAGCAATCACCACATAAGCCAGGTAACAACCCTCGGACTGAAGTGTCACTTTTGTCCAACTGTCATGTTACTCAGCCACAAACCTTCAGATTGCAAGTTCGGACCTAGAGCTATCGGCATCTACCGCAACGGCAACCCATTGACAAATAAGCAACCATCATACAGCTGTTGTGGCATCCTCTATCAGAAGCAAAAAGTCGAGAGGCCCTTAAACAGCCAACATCCTCACCAACTCCCACATATGTTCGCCATAAGCTTAGCAAAATTGCATGTTCCTCAAACCACCAATCTACTGGTGGGAGAGTATGTGGTGAAAGCTTTATAAACACGATAACAACCCTTGGGCTGAAGGGTCATTTTTGCCCAACTGTCATGTTACTTGTTACAAACCCTCAGAATGTGAGTTTGGGCCTAGAGCTATCTGCATCTGCTGCAATAGTAAAAAATTTCACTGTTTTTTTTTTTTTTTTAAGGATAATACATTAATAAAGAATTGGAAGCAATCTCCCCCCTCCTCATCTAGAGGTATTTTTAGGAGTTGCTAGAGATGCTCTGACCATGATCAAACTGTATAGGGTGCGATCGTAGTTTAACCCCCTGCTTGGCGCGCTTTTCAAAAATCGCAAACTCGCCAAGCACGAAAACGCGCCATGTTTTTTGGAGGACTCCTCTGGAAAAAATGGCGCATTTTGCTGGTTTTTGAGGATACGACTTTGAAGAAGTGAACAAAAAAATGTATTTTAAAAGCCATAATTTTAAATAACTAAAAATTGCAATCAAATGTAAATTAACAGTTTTTATGCAAAACAAAAATATTTAATAGTTTTTTTAATATTTTTCATATCAGGGGGGCTCTGTCCCCCTGAAATCCCCGTTTTTAAAAATGTATAATATTTTTAATAGTTGCTTACCAAAAAAATTGAATTTTAAAAGCTATAATTTTAAATAACTAATGACAATAATAACAAAAACAGAAAATTTTAATTAACAGTTTTTATGCAAAACATTTTTATTACAAACAGTTTTTATGCAAAATTTTAACTAACAATTTTTATGCGAAACAAAAATATTTAATACAGGTTTTTTTTAATATTCTTCAGCTCAGGGGGGTAAATATAAATTTTTGTATGAATATAAATTTTTTACCATATACTGGTAGTAAAGAGAAATACCCGCTGGAATATTTCACTTCTTTTATAAAACATTCATCTAAATTCTTCTTGTAATCGATAAATTCCATAGTAGTAAAGCAAGGATTGATCGTACCTACTCAGGAAGCAACGGAAATAGGAATGAAATTAACGGACTAGTTTTTTTTACCGATAAGATTTTAAAAATCCGATAAGATTCCTAAGACCTATCCAATCACAGACTAGGGAACAGGACAGCTCTTCCGGTCAAGAAAAAAGATAATCTAGGGTTGCATAATAGGAAAGCCATAAGGTTGTCATCTTTGGCGAATTATCGCCAACTTGGCGAAGAAGGGGGTTAAACTACTAATCACCCCTCGTTTTTAATCTCGATTATAAAAGCAACAACTAAAACTGAAATGTTTTTTTGACTAATATACAATTCTTAGTCAAAAAGACAGAAAAAAAGAAAATAAGAATCACTTGGAATCTACAAATACAAATATAAAACCATTGTTTTTTTATAATTTAATTTGTTAATAGTATAAATTTTAGATTCATTTAGTACATAGAAGAAAATAATTTTATTAAAAAAATTATTGACATATAATATTAAATACTAACCAACAATGGATATTGATTTTCAAATAATCATAACAACAGTAAGTTGCATGAAACTATTTTTCTTCATAAAGCACAAGGTTAAAAGTAGAAAATATAAATAAATTCTAACTTTTCAGGGGAGGTTACAAACATTAAGTACATCTTGTTTTTATTTTACAAAGAATCGTATCTCCAATAGTAGTAGAATTTTAGAGATGGTCGATGAAGTAAGAATAGAAAAAATTAGTAAAATACTCACTTTCACCAGTCATAACAGCTTGTGTATAGCGAGCAGGCAACATACTGGTATATCCATAGAAACTGGATTGTTGAACTAGGAAGCAATAAAAAAAATATGAAAATTAATCTAAAATAGTGTCTTTAAAAATAATTTATTTATATCTGAAAATTATAAGAGTAACTATTGTCTAAAGAAGGCACAACTGAAATAATAATAATAAGAGGTTACAGGAAAATTAATTTTCAAAGTCACATAACAAATTGATGAGTTATAAAATGTGAAATGATGTTTGCTACCTGTAGATTAACAATATGCTGACTATTAATTGATGCAGCCAACAATTTATTGCTAAAGTTGTCATATTGATAATGTTTCCTGATGGCATGTAGTTAAACCTTAAATTTTCCAATAACATGCAGCTATTATATAACTTTGATTATGGAATCAATAAAATTATTTTTTATTGAAAAGATTTAAAACGTCAATTTATAATTAGATCACAAATAAGAAATTCATTCCTATACAAGCCAAGAAATAATTTTTCTCAAAATCACTAGATAAAAACCACATGTTTGAAATAAAAAGACAAAATAAACAAACTGTAAAAATATACCAAATTACTAAGGTCAAATTATTATATCTTCAGGCTGCTTTCAGGAATCAAGACTGCATCATATTTGGGGGGTTTTTTTTGGAGCAATATTAAATAATAGAGAAAAAAAGACATAATTCAAACCTACAATCAAATAACTTTGTTTATGAAAAATTACAAATAAGATATTGCATATTTCTGTGTATATTTCTGCATTCTTGCCGCATCAGCAATGCCAAGTTGCCAATAAAGATGGCAGACAAAGAAAGAAAACAGTTCTATAGCTGCAGTCACCACTTTCTGCAATAATCATTATGAATTTTTACTTATAAGTATTTTTTTTTCAGACAGGTTGCAGCAGTTTGTTGGGTGCAGTGCAAAAGTTACAGCATGTGATACCATCCGCATCTGTAAAAGGCTCCAGGTAGAAATTTTCAACTTAAAAAAACATCCTAGGCTTCGCTAACAGCAGGAACCTAGTAACTTTACTAGTACATTGAACATAAGGAATGTGTGAATAGCAGAAACAGTACATAATCAAAAAAAAGAAAAAAAAAGAGAAAGAATGGAGGACAAAGCAATCAAACCCTTCTCCACACAAAATTTCAAACAAGCATCCTTTCCTAACTTCCTCAGTTTGTAATAAATATATATATTCCATTCCCACTTAATCTATTCTGCATATATATATTCCACTCATTCTTCATCTATTGTCTTCCATTCCATTTACCCTGCAGTGTCTTGAACAATCACTGAATAAATCTATTCTTGCACAATCACCGACATAAAAAATTATCAAGGAAACCAAACATTAGAACAAAGAAAAAAATTACCAAAACTGCGAAGAGTTTCATTGCAATTGACAGACAATTTTTTAAAGTGAATATTATCCATTAAAAGTTGCAAAAGAAAAAAGTTTTTTTTGTTTGTGTTCAATTTAAAAATAAAATTGCAGTGTCTTAATAGTTGTAAAAAAACTTTTAATAAAAACCAAAATTAAAATCTTTAATTGATATTTGTTTATCTTTTTTAATTTAACATTTTTCAGAAAAGAATCATAGTTCATGTTCAACCCAACCATTGTTAAAAGCAGTAAACAAAACATCATTAGGGTTACTACAAGAGCATTGTGTTGGGTTTCCATATTGGTGACAAACTCGGGGGCACACTAATGACTACTTTAACCGAAAGCTTTATCATAAGGTCAAAAACAAATTTCATTTTGACATCATCATTTCCAATATTATTTACCAAGGAGTATTGAGACTCCTTATATTAAGGTTCAAAGATTCATAATCTGAAAGGAAAGGTATAGGATGTGCTTATCAAATTGACAATCCATATCACATAATGGGTCTAAAAAATCCATTTATAGAATAGGACGTATTTAAATCACCATCTAAATCTTATATGTCATATTATTATTATATCATTCAATTTAAATCTTCATTTTTTATACTTTGTTGAGGGTATATAAGATGTAATTACTAAGTAATAAATCTGTGACGTTTTTATTTTCATTTATTAAGGAAACAATCTAGCAAAAAAATTATGAAAGGAACTAAGATGAACCACTTAGAATTACTTACAAATGTAATTATTCATAGTTAAAAAATTCCAATATAAGAATGTATCTTCTCACTCATCTTTTAAACAAAATTAAAATGACCAGAAAATAAAAGAAAGGATAGATATACAAGACAGCAAATGTATAAGAAAAATATACGCAAATTTCGGATAGAATTATCAACAGTTAATATAAATCTGCTGATTTTCTTTATATTGAATTGATTGGAATATATACTAAACATTTTAAATACTTGGCAATATTCTCAGCATCATGGCAACTTGTTTGAAAAAGTATATATATTTTAAAATTTATTTCGGGTTATATGTAAATTTGGGGTAAAACTTTTTAAGAAAAAAATGCATTTTCGATTTATACAGGATGACTAAGATATAGAAATATGTTATTTTTTTCTATGAATGTTAGTATCATTCCAGTTTAGTACCACTAATTACGAAAATTTTTGCTAAAACTTCACAACTTGTCATTAGTATTTTGACATATTTAGTCTATGGCTCAATAATTTAAAAAAAATACCAAAATGAATGTATTATTTAAAAATCAATACATTTGCCTTTTTTTATGGGTTTATATTTTTTTAAATGTTTGATATTTATATATTAACTACATGTTACTGAAAAACTAAAGCTAAATTGCATGCCAATGGAGAATATGGTATTTTGTTATTAATTACAGGTTACAATAAATATAAAATTTCTGGAAACTAGTTGCTGGCATTGTACTAATTTTTCTATGCTACTAATTAAAAAAAAAAACTAACATTATCTGAATGCATAACCTTCAATATAAAATTGTTTAATCCTGACTCAAACCACTTATTTCTAGAAATCATCTGCATTTATAAAATAATATTTAGGAAATCTTAATAGATTCCCAACAAATGTTATAATTTTAACAAATTTATATTTCTCTAGTAAATACATACAAAAAAAATTGACAAGACTAATTAATAAATTAGAATATTCAAATTTAGGTTGAATAACAAAAGCAATTAATATTTAAAACATTAAAAAATAAAAAGATAAAATATTAACCATACATTTTACTCACCTGTGCATCCAAAAGAAACAACAGCAACAGCAAGCAAATTAACATAATAACCTATTCGTAGATCGAATAATTCAAACCAAATTTCAAAAAACGCAACAAAAAGCAGATTAAAAAAAGCCACAACATATCCAAAAGTAATTCTCGTTTTCAAAGACAGTGTCTCAACTAGAAGATTGTTGATGATGACAGCAACAAGAGCAACTAAAATATAAATTAAGCTCATGTCAAATACTATAGTTGTTGCCGGATATCGTGATTGGAAATAATCCACAGCTATTATAAAACTGTTGTAGGGAAGAAGAAAACCAACACCTGCTAATAAAAGGGCAATATAAATACAATGACATCTGTCGTTTGGCGGTCTGTTAATAGGGTCAATATTTTTTTCAACAAGTCTCTCCACATCACCAGGTCTATCTAATTGCACATATCCTCGACTTATATTTGCATCCATGACAAATTCTTACAGAAAAACAGCTTTTAAAAATATCAGAATATTTGTTAGAATTTGATTTTCCTACTCTTTAAAACGACGTATTTCTACAATGGTGACCACATAATATTTACGTATTGAATGCTATGTACTTCCGAATTCTTAGAAAATATAATTCTCAGATAGCTAATGTTTTAAATTTGCGTCATAATTTTCACATATGAGAGTGAAATAATCTTCTTTACTGTATAAAATATTACTAAAGCTGTCAATTCAACATGACATATTTGTTTACCAAATAGCTAATCTAGACAATGTGAAAGAAATACGGTTACGAACAATGACTCTTATGCAAAGATTTTTACTTTGTATAACTTTCCAAAGTATTGAGAGAAAATTAAAGATACATATCTTATAAATATGTATAAATCTCTTAAAATTTAATTTTTTATAAAAAATATTCTAACATAACTCTTTTAATCAAAAAATTAGTTTTTATTTTTCTGTGCTGCAGTGAAAGTCTAATCGCAGTTAATAAAAAGTTACTCCTACTTTTATCTTCACTCTCATTGCGGGGAAACTGAATGAAGCATAATTTTTCCTAAATTGTATAATTTGTGCATTTTTTAGAGCACCTTTTATATTTAAATAATTATTTAATGATAGAAATTTTATTTGAACAATGACTTTAAATCCGCAATACGATACTCTTGCTAAAACATTCGTTCAACAATTCTATGGCATCTTCGATGATCCGGCTAGGCGTGCAACACTGGCTACCTTTTACAACGTGAGTTTAAAAATATGAATGAAAATTCTTTTTAATGATTATGCAATGTAACCAAGAAGTTGCCTCATCTATTGGATGCCTTTTTTTTATTTGTGCTTAATGTATTCACTGAGTATTTTCTGCAAATGTGTATGCTTTCTTCATAATTTCTGTTTATTAGATAACAGTTTATTTTTAGCTGGAGAAATTTTTTCTTTTGATAAATCACAATATAATTCTGATACCTGAACTTAGTGGTCAGGAATATTAGTTATAGCTTTCCAGTTATGTGTGCTTAAAATCTCCATTTAATGATTTTAAATACGTCTAGCTCAACTAACCTCATATTTATCAGATCTGGAAAAATCAAATTTTTCAGTTGCAATGTATTTATTGTATTTTTTTGAATTCTGTGGTGTTTTTTCTTATTTTTGTAGAGTTATGATATTTGCTTTTCACAGCTTTTAAATGTCCATAAGAAAAGGAAAATTGTTGTGTTTATATTGATTTGTATGCATCATTATCAATTACGAAATCTCTAAAAAATAATGAATTGTCTTTAAAGATTTTAAAATATCTAGATTTTAATTTAACCCATAAATTATAAAAGATGTTCTTTGGAAGTTACTTTCTGTTTATATATAGGATGAAAATTATTGGTAAAGTAGAATATTTCTAATTCAAAATTGTTTGATATTGCATATTATTTTCAATATTATAACCAAACAACACAACATTTACAAACATTTGATTTAAAATTAATTGTTCTAAATCAAAATTTATTTTACTTACAATTTTTTTTTTTTTTTTGCATTTAGTAATTTTTGCTGCAAAATTTTGATAACTTTTTAAAAAAAGATTAATGACAGTAATTAAAATAAAATACAAAGTGATTATTTAATGAAATCATTTGTATATAGATTATTTTATTCGTTGTTTGTATTTGCAAACAATGCATGTTTTTTTTTAAAAAATAACCATTATAGTTAAAACTTTGTACATTTAATATTTTGCTCCATAATTTAAGGAGCATTACTCCAAACAAAGTTTGTGATATCTTTTTTATTGTTTTATGAAGTATTTTTAAATCACTTATTTTGGACAGATTAATGTGCCCCCCGAGTTTGTCACCAATATGGCAACCCAACGAAACACCCTTATAGCAACCCGAATGCAGTTTTGTTTACTACTTTTAACAATGGCTGAGTTGAACATGAACTGCAACTATTTTATGAAAAATGTTAAATTAAAAATAATGAAAAAATATTGGTGCAAGATTTTGTTCTTAATTATAATAAAAAGCTTTTTTTTTTACATTCAGTCAGACACACCAATTTTATTTTTAATATAAATACAAATAGAAAATCTTTATTCCTTTGTAATTTTTATTTGTGAATATGCACTTTAAAAAATTGTCTGGATTCTTAACGAAATTGTTTGCATTCTTACTTTAAAAGTCAGGTGCAATGTAATTCTTTGGAAGTCAGGTAAATTGGATGGAAGACAGTATTTTGAACCTTCAGAAGAGATGATGAATGAGTGGAATACACATGCATATATATATATATATATATATATATATATATATATATATATATATAATATACACACACACACACGAGTTGAAGAAGTTAGGAAAGGACTCTTGTTTGAAATTTTGTATGGATAATGGTTTGATTGCTTCTTCTTCCATTCTTTCTCTTCTCTTGATTATATACTGTTCCTATTATCCACATAGTCCTTATGTTCAATGTGCTAGCAACAAAGTTACCTCTCCCACTGTTAGCGAAGCTGTAGGATTTTTTTTAAGAAAAAAAATTCTGCCCGGTGCCTTCTGCAAATACTGAAGGCATCACTTGCTCAAAAATTTGCTCTATATCAAGCAGGCCGGCACAGCTGGGTTGAAAAAAAAATCATTATTATGTCGCAGAAAGTGGTAACTGTAACTATTCCACAGGATTGTTTGTTTTCCTTGTCCGCCATCTTTATTGGCGATTCGGCATATTTAGCTCAGCCAGAGGCACACTAAACTTCTTTTATCCTTATTTTGACCTATCTCTCAAAGTTTTACTGTCGGTTAGAATTTTATCTCCAAGTCATTTTCTACTTAAGTACTTCACCCACACATATTAATTATCAAAATTATGGACTCACTCTTGTTGTTATAAGTTAACCAATTGCCCTTTGGAACTGATCTTTTAATGTAGTAACCACTCTTGCCACCACTGTCTTGTGATAAATCCAGTTGAAACCATCATCTTGGTGATTTCTATCAATTATATTCATTTTCTTATTACAAGTTAGGCTTATATACTTGCCAGCTCTTAAATAAACTTCCATGCACTGCACTTTGTTTGTTACTATTACTCTATTCAACTGCACTTTGTTTGTTACTATTTAGTAACTTTTAAAAAAAAACTTATTTAAATTAGCACTCAATTCAGCTGTATTTCAAAGCAAAGTAAGAAGATGTCATAATAAGTTTTTAGAAAAACACCCTTGAAGCAAGTGAGTGGGTGACGAGAGGAATATTTATGCATATTTAATTTACAAATGATATATATACACACACACACTTGCTTTAGTGGGTAGAACTTTACTGTACGGTCACCCTTGGCGACTTTTTCAAAATCCCGCCAAAAGTCGCCATTCTGGCGACTTTGAAGCGAGAACCAATGAAAACAGAGCATAGAAAATGGCTGAAAAATTTCGGAGAGGAATAACAAACTTCTGGATTGTAACAAAATAAAAGTGCAAAGCTTTTATGGGTTATGTTAAGAAATAAGAAATGTAAGGCATATTAGCATCCAAAAATTAGAACACTCCTTTCACCTTAGATTTACACCTCCATTCATAACCATCACTAACATCTTTCCTTGCAACCAATTTCATATCTTTATTATATTTCGGACATTCATACCTATTCGCAATCAACCCCGCTTTCATACAAAAATCAAACGTCTCTTTCCTTTCATCCAATCCATACAAATACCTTAAATTCACATGCTCATCATACCACATAACATCATTCTCCCCATGCAGCCATCACAATAAAATTCAAAGAACGTGGGAGCTAAGACAAAATCAACTTCGCCATATATCACCGAAGTTCGAAATGGGGAAACTCAATTTCTGGGGAAATTCCAGTTTTCGGCAGGTTGCCGAAAAAAATTATTTATCGTCAAGGTTGCCAAAAAAATTATTTATCGCCAACTTTTGAAAAAGTCGCCAAGGGTGACCGTACAGTAAAGCTGAGCCCTTTAGTGTATTTTTATAGTTTGACTAATACCAAAAAGTTAGTCTTCATAATTTCTTCAGTGTTGCATTTACTGATTAGGCTTTATATCATTTAAAGCATTTTTCCTATTAAAAGTTTATCCCTGGCATTTTAGAAGTTCATGATTGGGCCTTGATTAGAATTGATAGTCCTATAGATCAGATTCCTCTGAATTATTTCTTTTCTCCTTCTCTATCTTCTTTGTTTATCTTTTTATAAGAATTATGAGAATTTGATAATCAAACCTCACAATTTTATATGCTTTGCATAAAATTTGTAAAATTTCCTTCTTACATATATGTTAGAATTTTTCTTAACATTAATTAATTTATTTATTTATTTTATTTTTTATTTTATTTTTATTGTTTGCTTTGTTTTAGATTACTGTTGCATTATTTAGATTTTCTCTCTCTTTTCAACAATCAGCTCTGTTATTGTAAAAGCTTATATTTCATTCAATAAATTACTTTTTCTTTTAAATTTATAATATGCTCTAAGGTGCCAATTCAATTCTAAAAGAAAATTTTTAAATCATTTATTATTTACAGCATTATTTGAAAGTTTGCTTTCGTTTATTTGTATTAAGATGTATATTTGTCAGTTTTACCTTAATGCTATGTTATGAAACACAATTACAAGTTATGTTAAAAATTGGATCTACAAAGTCATTGCCTTGTAAATTGTTGTTTGTTAATTAAAATTCAAATTTATATATGTTAATAAAATTTAATTTTAATTGCAGATATTTCATATTCCATGAAACTGTATTTAGAATATTTTATGTAACTGTCTTTCTATTGCCTTGTGATTGATGATTAAAATAGCATTATGATTTCATTCATTTGCAGTATATTTGTAAATTTCTGTAAGCTTTCAGTATAATTTGTTGGCTCTGCTGTGTCAACGATAAGGAAATCTCTCACACATGCACATTTCAATCAGTAAACTGTCCTCATCTTTTTTTATGAATCCCTTATCACAGTCAAACTAGATGCATCAATCAGTACTTATATATTAAATATCTGGGTGATTAATTGCAAAATATGTTACTTTTATTGCAATAACAGTCATAAATGACATGTATAATATTTTCAAGTTCACATAGATTTGTTGAAAAATTATGAATTAGATTTCATGTCTTAACCTCAAAATTTTTTTATGAATCTCATTTAAATTTGGTATGCAATTTTATTGTTTCTGATTTGTTTGCTTTATATAAAATTTGTTATTTAAAATAATAGAATCTTAAAATATTTATCTGATTCTGTGTTAAATATTTTGTTTTATTTGAAGAAAATATTAAGAAATTGTAATTGAAACTATTATATGTATCCTTACATCTATTATATGTATTCTTACTAATTGTCACTAATTCTGTATTACTTAATTTTAGGAAGAGCGCTCTATGATGACTTTTGAAGGTGAACAATTCTTTGGTTGTTCAAAAATCATTCAAAAAATTCAGGTATTGTTGTATTTAATTCTCTCTATTCTCTTCTGGTATTTGATGCAAACTTATTCAAGTGAAAACTCTCTCTGTCTATAATAAAGGGAAACATTGAGTGTTATAACTTTACTAAGTAAACAGTTTGACTAGGGTTTATATGAATGAATTTTGTCTGTTGAGAATATGCGCTTAAATTGCTATTTTGATTTTTATTAAAAAGCGAGTAATATTTTAGCATTTTTCTGCTGTGCTAAAAAATGTTTGTGCAAAAAATAATTGTTGTGTCTACCATTTTAAATTCCAATTTTTCATCTTTAATAATATTCATTTTGACAATATTTTATAACCAATTTTTATCAGTGTGCTTCATTACTGCATTGAATACAAGCTTATCTTTCATCGTATATTTAATCACAGGAGCATATCATTATTGAAAGCTAAAGGGAGATCATTTATTATTTGCACAGTTTAACTGTTAAAGTTACAGCACTACAAAATACAACATATAATTTGAAAATGAATATTTAGAGTCATCACATTCTTTAACAGCACTATCATATTATTGTAATGATTGTTGCAAAGCTTCTTTTGATCATAAACAGGACAGGGCTATTAAAAACGCTTTATTTGTAGAATCATTAAAATCAAGTTATGAATGAAAGTGTTGGTTGAAATGAAGCACAATTATTATTGTAAATATAATAACTGTTTTTCAAAAACAAATATGTCATTATTATTATTATTATTGTAATTTTTATAGTGAGAATTTGAGTACCCTATATTTATGTATATATATTGCCTATCAAGTACATAAATGGATGTCAAATTTTAAATTATTTAGTAGTTCTCTAATATGTTTACATTCATAGCATTAAAAGTTTGGTACTTTTCCATTAGCCAGGCGCAAGTAAAAATCACTGTCAGAAATTTTGTGGAATTCAGTGTGTTTTGATGATTTTCCACTTGTGCCTGGCTAGCAGAAAAGTATTGAAAGTTGTAATGAATTAATACATACTAAGGAAATACAAATTTTTCCTTTCTGATCACTTTTTAGTTGTGAAAAAGTTGTGCTGCACTAAATATCATTCATTTTTAAACTCATTTTTTTTATAAAAAAAATCTTGAATCATTGTTTTTAAAAATATTCATATTTACTGTTGGAAGAATGTAACTTTTACCTAAATGTTAAAGTACATATAGAAAACAAAATGCTTCTCTGGCCACTTAGTGTATCTAGAGCTACTAAATTTGAAATATGACCAGTTCTTGGGTAGTCTGTGTTCTGTATTATATATATATATATATATATATAATTGTGAATATATATATATATATATATATATATATATATATATATATATATATATATATATATATATATATATATATAATTTTTTGGTTAAAATGGTCATTAGTGTTCCCCTGAGTTTGTCGCCAATATGGCAATCCAATACAAGGTTCTTGTAGTAACCCGAATGATGTTTTGTTTACTTCTTTCTACAATGGTTGAATTGTACATGAGCTTCAACTCTTTTCTGAAAACTTAAATTAAAAATAATAAAATAATATCAATTAAATATTTTATTTTTTATCTGTATTATAATTCAGATTTTTTGTATAGTTAATAAGAAGTTTCAATTATATTTTTAATGCCATTATAAAATATTTATTCCTTTACTCATTTTAATTCTCAGTATGCGATTTCACAAAATCGTCTGCTTTACTTCTTTACAAACTCGTCTGGTTTCTTTCTTTAAAAACCGTCTGCAATAGAATTATTCGCATTTCTCGTCATTCTTTTAAAGCTCTGTCGTTTGTTTTCTTCGCTAGTTATTTTTTCGGCGTTTATTCAAGAGTGGATGACAGGTCAGTGGTCATTTCGAACCTGATAAATGGATGAAGGGTGATTGGAATATTTTTTACAACAAATTAAATACTTCAAGTTTGTACATTATGTCTTTAAAATTTCCTATTAAATCCATTCTTTTTGCATCTTTGTCTTCCTCAATTATTTATTATTTACTGTTCATGTTATCCGAACATTCCTTATGTTCAATGTGCTAGCGAAGCTACTAGTTTCCCGCTCCCGGGCATAGCGAAGCCATAGGATGTTTTTTTAAGTTAAAAAATTCTGCCCGGTACCGGGCCTGAAAAAATAATAATAAAAAACAATGCTTATCGATTAAAAAAAATCATCATTATATTGCGAAAAGTCGTAACCGTCACTAACCCTTAAAAGTGTTTGTTTACAGTGTCCACCATCTTTATTGGCGACTTGGCAACCTTGGCGCTGCAAGGGGCACACTATAAGTAACCTTTACCAATTTTTTTTCTAAAAGTTTTAAGTATTTTTGTATTATTTTGCAATTATACTTTTCAGTATTTTAATTACTTTATTATGCAAACACACAAAAGTATGACATAAAATTTATTTTTTGTCTATTCATTGTTGTCATCATTTTTATATAAAGAAATGTATATTAGACTCAAAAATAGCCATGCACAAACAAAAAATTGCCAATTAATGTAGAATTCCATTGACTGTTTTGTCATTCATTACATTTGGCGACTTGGTTTGCATTTGATTCACAATTGGCGTTATTTGTGCCTGGCTACCGGTAAAGTCCCCTAAAATATTACCATTTTATGATATTTCAGATTAAGATAAGCTTGCAAGAGGAAACACACTTTATTAAATATCAGGTGTTGTAATAAATAATTTTTGAATGTTTTGTTTGCCTAATATTATAATTTCTAATTTTTTTTATATATTTTATATCTCTAGAGCTTGACATTCCAGAAGATTGCTCATAGCATTACTGCTGTAGATGCTCAGCCCATGTTTGATGGTGGTATTCTCATATCTGTATTAGGCCAATTAAAGGTAACTATTATTTGTACAGCTTCAAATTTTTAATCAATTTTTAGATTTATCAATATAACAAGAGAGAGTAAATTCTTTGATTAAAATATTTTTAGTTGCTTTTAAAATAGAAACATGCAATGCAATTTTATTTTTGTTGCAGCATTAAATATATAATATTCATCTGCCTGTTTATAAGAATACTTTCTTTAACAAAAATGAGTGAATGAAATTCTAATTAAAAGTCATATGCAGTCTGTAATTCTAAATTTTTCTAATTGTGTGGATATTACTTTTTTGTAATTACAGACCTGGTTTTCATAAATGAAATAAAATTTTAAGCATATCTTCCCCCCCCCCTCCCATTGCACTGTTTCATGGAATTATCCAATCGTCTTAGATTAATTCTACCTACCAGCAAAAAATAGAATATAAAATGCTAGAAATTATGTAATGTGAAAATTCTTTTTAAATTTTTATAGATAATAGATGAAAATAAATAAAATGGTATTTATAAGCAGGAGATATATTAACTATAAAAATTGCTTGTATTTTCAAAGCTAATATTTTTCTGAAGAAGGAATTTTAAAATTTTCTATCAATTTTTATTATTATAATTACTAAAAGAACATACTACAAATATTTTTAAAGGGGGTAAGAATCTAAAATATTTTTTAAATACTTTATATGAAATTTCCTACGATTTTTATTCTTTTTTCTTTATTGTTTTTATAATAACCTTGTGATACTTTATAGATTTTATTTAATCTTGTATTTTTTTAACAGAATATTTATATACCTTCTACATGTATTGTAATCTGCCTAGATAATACAAAATATCTTTGTTATTGCAAAAACTTCCATCCAGATTTTTCATCCATCTCTTAATTATTTCCTTTTGGCATTAAAATTATTTTTAAGAATAATGTGTGGTTAATTAATGAATATTTAAAAATATATGTATATCAAATTGTAATATATAATATTGTAACGATGCATATTGTGAATCTGTACATTGCTATTTCCAACTTAAATATATTGGATGTTGTTGAGCTGAGGTCTTGGCTGTGAGATTATGAGCCCAATGCTTCTGAAAATATTTATTTATATAAGTATATTGTGGTGTAATTCTGCTAAAGTTGATCAAATTTTATTATTATAAAGATCAAAATTCAGTCCCATTATCTACTTAAACTGTGCTAAAAACTTTATTCAAACAGTTGAAATTTCAAATCAGTGTATTAAAACTTAACATTGATATCAGAGGCTTAACCTTTTATAATCGAGGCTCAATTTTTTGCCTCAAATTCAATAATAACACCAGCCTATAACTGAGTAGATACAAATATAGTAAAGAAGAGTTAACTAGAGAATGCAAATAAAATATTTTGTAGTGGAAGGTTTTTTAAAACAAATGTTGACCTTAGTTTGAATTATAAACCTAATTATTTGTTTGACTTTGAAGGGAAAACATTCAAAGCATTTTATTTTTCTTTAATATAATTTTTGTTGATTTTGCTAGAATATATTGTAATAAGAATGGTTTTATTTCCATTTATTTATTTTTTCCATCTTTACAGACAGATGAGGACCCACCACACAGTTTCAATCAAGTATTTGTTTTGAAGCCACAGCCAGATACTGGCAGCTTTTATGTTGCCCATGACACCTTCAGGCTTTCCCTCCACTCTATGTAAAATCCTTTTTTTCCTTTTGTTTGATGTTATTTTAAGCTTTTCCATTAAAACTGTATGTATGCAAGTCTCTCCCATTTGAAACTTTTTTGAGCTTTAATAAAGTGTGAGTTGTAATTTGCAATGCAGATTTCAATTTTCTTAATAGTTTCTATAGTGAATGCTCAAATGATTAATATCAATAGTTGCTCATTAAAAAAAAAGCAATGCTGCAAAAAAAAATTGCTATTTCATTTATAGTCGAAATTTTTAGAATTTTAAAACTAAATATGAAGTTTGTCACCAAACACACTATATATATATATATATATATATATATAATGATTTTCAGAATTTCATGCTTTTTTTATTCATAGAAGAATGACTTAAATTATTCATGTGATCAATACTCAATGTGTTATCCTCATCATACAGTAAACATGAGAAATAAAATGTATTTTTTCAGTGCAATCATGTTATCTATATGTGGCTATATAAAACTATATGAATAAATTTACCAAAAAAATGTTTTACTGATGCTGAGTTTTCCTGCTTGAAGACTTGAACATTGCTCAAATCTAGCACAAAATAACTTTTTTTCCCCTCTATTCAATTTTTTGTTCTGTGAAAGCTGTAATATATATATATATTACAGCTTTCACAGAA
>JAOUZG010031332.1:1758293-1772508 GCA_026289955.1 Argiope argentata
TATATATATATATATATATATATATATATATATATATATATATAAAGATGTGCAATGTTTATAATTTTTTAATATGTAACCAGCTGGTACCTGGTATGTTGCTGCCCTCGAAGAAATAATTTGGGAAATCTCATTTGGAATAGCTTATCATATTTATATTTTTTGTTAGACAAGCAGTAAATGAACTAAGTTTTATTACAATCAGATGAGTGATATAGCAGCGCATAAAATACGATCAAACAAGAATTTTTTTTTTTATCTATCAGATTTAATAATTGCGCTATGCCCATAACTTTTGCATAATTACAAACAGGAAGTTGGCAAAATATTGTTGCAATCTGATAAACAGTACAGCAGCAAAAAATAAATAAATAAATAATGCATTTTTATGTATTAGATAATTTATTATTATCATCACTTTATAAAAATGTTAATCGGAATAACATTTTGTTTCCTTCTGAGAAGTGTTTCTGCCTTTAATGAAAGGAATGAGAATTTCAATAAACTGAGTATGTTTCTATAGCCAGGTAGCAAGAAGCAAGATCAAAATTCATGAACAACGAAACTAAGAAATCAGGAAAATAGAAAAAGAAAGAACAAGGACAAATTTTGAATTGAAATGCGAGGGGTCAACGATTAGTTGACCATAATTTAAGCAGGTCTGCTCAAACTGCAGCTCTAATGTATATAAATTGTAAATGAGAAATTGTTGCTTTTAATCTTCTAATCAACTAACCAATTGGATGTTCAATCTCCTTTTAAGGGCTTTACAAAAATTTATTCTTATATTTTTCTTACATTTCTGTCTTACTTGAAGTTTTATTCTTATCTATTTTCATTGAGCTTTTAACTCTCAAACTAGTAAAATAAATAAACAATTTTTATACCATTACCAAAATCTGCTGCAATCCTTAAGGATGATCTGTTACTTTGGGGGATTTATAACTAGCCTATTTAAAAGTCATTAAACAAATTATCAGTATTGCATTCCACCTAAAATGGGAATTTCCTTTTTAAAGTTTATTATCTCTTCTTTAGACCAAGGATGCTTTAATCAGCGACTTTATAAAATAAATATCAGAAAGTAATTTCAAATTCAATTCATTTTACTTCTAAAAAGGTATTAATTCCTGGAATTTTAAAACATTAAACTTTTGAAAATACTCATCACTCAATAAATTTACAAATTTGGTAGAGAAAGAAAGTTGGTCTGCTCTTTCAGTTCAGAGTTCATAATACTATTTATAGTTTGTATAGCAGCATAGCACCAATGTTAAAAATAAATTTTGCAAAATTTTGTTTTTCTCCCTTGATTTTTTTCCCGTAAATTTTAACCTTCATATATCTTCTCATAACCACTATTGTTTTTTCTTAAACTTGTTATTAAATACTATATATCCACACATAGCTAACTTTATATATATATATATACTGGGTGTCCTAAAAAGATTGAAATGCAGTTTAATTCTTTACTTATTAGACTTAAGTGGGCCATGTAAATAACAAAGTAGCTCAAAAATAAGGCATGAAACAAGACAATGTGTTAAAAAAAAATCCTGTTAATTTTTCAAAAGTTATGCTTTTTAAATTTTTATGCAACCCCTGTATGCAAATTTAGTTAATTAGGATGCTTCATTTTTTAAATTCAATAACATCATTAGAAAAACACACTGCTCATATTTTCAAAACTGAGTTTAACTAAATGAACTGATTTTATATGTTACACAATAATATGATATAATAAAAATATATAATCATAAAAATGAACTGCAGAAAATGAGGTATGAAATAGAAAATACATTGATTGATAAACCCACAGAAATCATTGGATAAACAGCTAAAGGGTTAATTGAATATGTTACATAGGGACCGTATACCAAAGTAGAAATACAATTTGTGGCATGTTATAAAAAGATTAAATGTAGGATCATATTTACATTAAATTCCTTTTTCAGGACAGATGAGCAACCTTGCATATTATTAAGGATTATATAAATATAATTTTTGTTTGAAGCAGAGGCAATCTACCTGCAGCAAAAGTTGTCAGATTCAGTTGACGTAGCTACTAAAAAACAAAGCCATCAGACTCACTTGACGCATCAACGCTCGCTATATAAGTCATTCGTCTCTCCGCCGACTCACTGTTGGGGGAGTACTTTGGTGCTAGCTTCATAAGCCAGATAATGAAATATACTTTTAGTATTGTGGTTATGCATCTCGGGTTAGCCTCGACTTTCATCTGCCACAAACATACCAAATAAAGATTGGAAATCATTCACTAATGCTTAGTTTCATATTGTCGAATTCAGAACAGGGCAAAATTGATTGTTTATCATATTGTTAGAAAATTAGGAGCTATTTAAATTAGCAATGAAGTTTTCTATGTGCAATAAAAATAATGCAGAAACATTTAGGGAATTTGGATTTCGAAATTCGAATTTATCTAAAATTTCACGAGCATTTGTTCATTGGATGATGCGACGATTTACAACTACCAATTAATTTCATTCCAGGCCTGGTCCTGGGAGAAATCGATTGTACGTTGAAAACAAACACATATTTCATATTTTCCTGCCAATTCAACGGCAGGCAATCGAAATGTAACTGAAATTACAAAATTACTTAGAATTTCTATTCTTGAATACTTGAAATATACACTGAAGTGATAAAAGTCATGGGATGACTGTTAATATCGTGTCGGTCCTCCTTTTGCCCGGCGAAGTGCAACAACTCGACGTGTCATGTCCACATGTCGTTGAAAGTCCTCTGCAGGAATATTGAGCCATGCTGTCTGTATAGACGTCCATAATTGTGAAAGTGTGGATGGTGCAGGAGTTTGGGCACGAACGGACCTTTCGATGATGTCCCATAAATGCTTGATGGTATTCATATCGGACGATCTAGGTGGCCAGATCATGCGCTGGAATGGTCCGGAATGTTCTTCAAACCAATCGCGAACAACTCTGGCCCGGTGACATGGCGCATTGTCATCTATAAAAATTCCATCGTTGTGTGGGTACGTGAAGTCCATGAATGGCTGGGAGCAGCTGAACATAACCATTTCCAGTCAATGATCGGTTCAGTTGCAGCAAAGGAGCGAGTCCATGCCATGCAAAAACAGCCCACACCATTATGCAGCCACCACCAGCTTGAACAGTGCCTTGCTGACAGTTTGGGTCCATGGCTTCGTGGGGTCTGCGCCACACTCGAACTCTACCATCAGCTCGTAACAACTGAAATCGTGACTCATCTGACCACGCCACGGTTTTCCACTGGTCTAGGGACCAGCCGATATGCTCACGAGCCTAGGAGAGTCGCTGCAGACGATGACGTGCTGTCAGTAAATGCACTCGAGTCTGTCATCTGCTGTTATATCCCAAGGAAAACAAATTTCGCCGCACAGTCCTATCGGACACGTCCCTCATTGATGCCTGCAGTTATTTGACGAAGTGTTGCGTGTCTATTAACATTGACCATTCTACACAGACGTCGTTGGTCTCGGTCGTTAAGTGCAGGTGGTCGCCCACTGCGCTGTCCATTATGAGATGTGATGCCTGAAATTTCATACTCTCGGCACACTCTTGATAATGTGGATCTCAGAATGTTGCATTCACTAACGATATCCGCAATGGAATGACCCATGCGTCTAGCTCCAACTAACATTCCACGTTCAAAGTCTGTTAATTCTCGTCGTGCCGCCATAAATCACAAAAAACCTGTTCCAAGAATAACTTGAACACAAATGAAAGCTCTGGAAAACGAACTGCGCATTTATGCTTTCTCGCTGCGATACTACTGCCATCTGTATATTTGCATATTGCTATCCCATGACTTTTGTCACTTCAGTATATATATATATATATATATATATAATTCAAATTTTTAAATATTATTTTCATATCACGGGGAGGAAAAAACCAAAATTTCACGGTATTTTCAACTAGTCGCCTTTGGCAACCAGCCCGTTCGTCAATTTTAATGAACGCTTAAAATTTCAATAAGTTGTTTTATGTAGATTGGTCTCTTAATAGCTTTTTCAGCAATATATTTTTAAGCTTCAGTTTTTTATAGTTTTATAATTTATTCTTACTATTATGTGGGCCTTCAACAGTTCTGTTCATTGTACTACTTATCTCTCTCTCAGGACCTGACTTACCCTAGTTAGAAACCGGGGCAAAAACTTTTTTGGGCCCCCCTCCGCTTCAGTATTTTAGTGATGGCGAACATTCATTAAAGAAGGAAAAGTAAAACAAAATTTCTATTCAATTCGGGGCCCCGGGGCAACTGCCCAGTTTGCCTCTGCCTTAATCAGACCCTGCTCTCTCTCATTTTCTGGCAGCGGTGATAAAATTTCAACTGTAAATTAGAGTGGAGATTTTAAACATTAATTAATAAAAAAAACATGTTTTTTTCTGAAACCGCCATGTTTTTTTTTTTTTTTTTTTAATTCTTAAATGTAAAATTTGAAAGCTGAATCTTTCGATATTGGATTTATATATATATATACTGGATACTTATATATTGGATTATATATATATATATTGGATATATATATACGGCAGAATAATTTTCCTAATTTATATAAAATCTTAAAGAATTATTAAACAAAAAATTCTCTAATTCATCGTAATATTCCGTTTTCAGTTTAAGTTTCAAAATATTTAAATGATGAAAATAAAAATATTTTATTTTATTTCATTCGAAATGTACTTGCGTAGAAAATTATGAAATTTAAATTCTACATAGTCCTTTTGTCCTAAAGAACCAAATTCTGCGCTATTTTTGGCGCTCCGACTTTTCAAATAAAAAAATGAACGTTTCTATCAAATCTGAACGAGGTTGATCCGGTGAGAACGTCACCCCCTTTTTGCCAAGGAGATTTAGCGCCAAATATGGCAAGTCAATGTTGTCGTGGGAGGATATCTTCCTCCATGAGACAAGACGCAAGAGTGTGCCAAGTTGGCAATTTTGAAAGTGTAGAGTGATGGTCAATCCCATCGCACCCTGAACGATTTATGAAGTTTTCATTCATAAATTTTAGAACAATCAACATTTTCATAATCATATACTAATCACTGTCCAGAAATCTTGGCGCACTTCCTCTTATACAGTCGATGAAGTAGTCTGAAACCGCCAATTTTTTAGAAGAATGATATTGAAATGTAATAAATTAGCCCGTTTTAGTGATTGAAGTTCAATAATTTTAATTTAAAATATTGATGACATAAGAACATTTTGTTAAATATGTTTCAAAGGGCAGAATAGGCTTATGCAAAGACAGTATTTATTGACTCGTTACGTAAAATATAATTATTTAGTTTGTTTAGACCATTTTATTAGCAGATATATATACCCCCAAATTATCTTGATTAAAGTGATTATCTATACTACTATTATAAATGCGATAACTGAATAGATGATGTTAGTCAATCACGTCAGAACAACTGAACGAAGTTTAATGAAATTTAGCATGCAGATAGATAATAGTCTAAAATAGGACATAGGATCCTATTTATCCCGGTTAATTGAGTAACTTATTTTTTATTAAATTATAAACTTTCCCGCCAAAAATCTTATTTTATCCATCACCAAATGAGTAAGACTTAAGGATTGATGTTTTTTTCACACGCTAATGAGGTTAGGCTTAACATGTTTTCGACCGGTTATTTCAAACAATTCTGTTTATTTTCTTAGTGTTTGATGCTTTTAAAATTAAAATTTTTTAATTAATTTATCTTTCTTATTCATTTTGAAATACTTTGAATTAAAATCAAACGTAACACAGGAAGTTTCTAATCTGTATTGCGTTAACCCATTTGGAATAAAGAGTTCACACATTTGTGTTGGCCCGATTTGCGTTGAAAATTCACTCATGCACAGTGTGTTCTGTTTGTTGAGAACTATATTTTCATCGGATACGGACTTGATTTCTTTTTGCAGGAAAAATTGGTATTGACGGCTACGGCTACTTGTCCCTTATATACCGAGGAAACGCGTGCCTCGAAACTCGCAAAACTTCTCAAAACACCGCGAGCGATCCAGCGGTTACTAGACTATTTCTTTCGCCAAACCAACCAAGCTGGCGCGAAGCTCCTCACCAAACGTTGCCATCTTCGCATGTTTTCTCGCCACTCGCCCGCTTGTAACATTATGTTATAATTGATTACCAATTTATATGACAAAATTTCTGGTAAAATGATTCAAGAGTAGCTGAAAAGATTTACTTAAACTGCACTTGAGCCTGAATCGCCATTTCACCCATGACATTGAAATGGAAAATTTTGATGTGGGTGCGAAAGAAATGCGACAAAAGAGGTCTTTCAATGTTTGAAATAAATTTTACTTTTATTTTTGAACTAATAAAAAGAGATACTAACTAATAAAGAGTATCTAGAGATAAAATTAAACGATTTTTCAAAATCATTTTTGCATTTTATTTTTGATTTTTTTATCAATGTATATAATTTCTATTATATAAATCCTATTTTAATTTCTCGCAAATAGACAGGAAATGCTGTCCCACAATTTTTAAGAACATATAAAAATATAATGCAATTTTCATGAAAAGTTTAAAATTTTCTACCAGTTATTGACAACACAGTTTCTGAAAAAAGTTTTTTGAAACATATTGTTGCAAACGGGCGAGCGCCGTGAAAAATTGCCAAATATGGCGACGTTTGGCGAGGAGCCTCGCGCCAGCTTGGTTGGTTTGACGAAAGGAACAGTCTAGTAGCCGCTGGATCGCTCGTGGTGTTTGGATAAGTTTCGAATGTTTCGGGGCACGCGCTTCCTCAGCTATATAAGGGACGAGTAGCCGGAGTGAGTTAGTTAGTTGAGAGTTTTCTCTCGGAAGAGAAGCGTCTCACTGGACTAACGGATTACTGAGCCGTGTTTGCGTTTGCTGTTAATGTTGTATTATCAAGCTCGCTGCGATTTACTGTTACTGTGCTATACGATAGCTGTTTTCAAAATCATTAATCTGTCTTTATTATGCGTAAGGCTTGATTCACGCTGTAAGTGACTGTCCACTGCTGGATTGTTTTTATTTGAAGTTTTACTTTATCAAGTCATCTTGTAAACAGCTATAAATAAATTTGTTTGTGCTGTCCTCAAGTAAAGTGCATTCAATCCGAACCCGCTACGCTAAAAAAAGCGTAACAACTGGTGTCAGAAGTGGGGTTGAATGGTGAAAACTAGCGATGGAGGAAGCAGATAAAGCAAAATTCGAGCAGCTTTTTGCTTTCATTCATTCTTTAAAGAAATGATAGAAGGGCAAGAGAAGATGGAGAAGAAGATAGAACGTGGGAAAGAGAAGATGGAGAAGATAGAACAAGACCAAGCCAACAATACAAGGTGTATTGTTGAAACAATCAACTCTAAAGTGGATGCTTTGGTGGAAAATGTTCAAGAGAACGATACAAAAATTCGTAATATTCAGTTGAGTTTTGAAGGGAAATTTGAAAAAGTGTACGAAAGATTTAACGTATTCGAACAAGAAATTGAGAGGAAAGTTGAGGAAAAACTGAAGAAAATGGAAGGTGTGCAGGTAAAATCTGAAAACCAATCCCCGAATGTTCGAGAGCCTGAAATAGCTCAACCTGTGTCTGTTATTCCTAAATCAAGCATTAAAGTGTTCACTTACGACAGAAAAACTGTTGCAGTCTGTGTATTGTACGTAAGGCTTGCATTCATGCTGTAAGGGACTGTTGACTGCTGGATTGTTTTTATTTGAAGTTTTACTTTATCAAATCATCCTGTAAATAGCTGTTAATAAATTTGTTTGTGCTGTCCTCAAGTAAGGTCCATTAAATCAGAACCCGCAACGCTAAAAAAACCGTAACAATATATACATAATGAATGCTTGTAATAAACATGCAATACAAATTGTAGGAGCCTCTAAAGATTCATTTTATAATAAATCTCTATACTATATACCATACATATTGCTTTTTGGGATCTTTAATTATCCTATTCATTAGATAGAGACTTTCCATTGTCGTATTTGTTCAAATTCATCAAAGCGAATCAAATCTGATTTTGAAAATTGCATACCAAAGTTCATCGCTCCAGCTGAAAGCTTTATATCATATTACTAGGTAAGCGCCGTTTCAAAAATGAGATTCCAGGCATCATTCGAAAAACATGAAACGTGGACATTAAATCTCGAGGTTGAATTTTTAAAATTGATTAACTACTATGAAAATCTTGAGGTTGAATTTTTTTTTAGCAATTACGGTATCTTTTCTAGATAAAAAGAAAAAAAATGGAGCAGACTTTAAAAAAAAATGTTTAAAAGATTTCAATTTTTGGTCCGCCTAATTTTATCGTTTTAATGTCTTTCTATTTTTAGAAATTCTATTTTTACTATAATTCTTTCTATTTTTGGAATTTAGATTTTATCATATAAAATGAGAACGAATGTTTAGAACAAAAGTATGTCTAATTTTTTCGAACTGCACGTGAAAATAAATCCATACTTAGCAATAGCAAGTAATACTGTGATTAAAAAAAAAATTTTTTTTTTTTAGTTAGAGAGGGAAAAAAAAAGGCTGAAAATAGAACTGGCGTCTGTGAAAAGTTTTTTTTAATAATAATTATTTTTTCAATTGGAAAGAAAATTAATTTTTGCTCAATACTCCAAATTCAGTGTGAAGAGAAACCTTAAAAGTAGTCTAATTCTTTTTTTAAAAATCTAAATAAAATTTTGAAAAAAACAAACAAACAACAACCTTTTTTAGGGATTACTCTCTATCTAGGAAGTGTCCGCGTGAACCGATCTCTTCATTACGCAGCTTACTATGCAGATAATATAGTTTCTTTTAATTACTATCATGCTTGTTTAATATCATAATTGAAGTAAGATTTGAATAATTAAAGATAATATCTGATTAAGAATCAAAACACTTTTACCATGTATATGGTTTATCAATATTTAATGGTTCTACTGTTTTTCGATAACTATCAGAACTTATACGTAAAATGTGTCGTTCAGAATCAATGTTACTTGATTGGTTATCCCGCGTGAATCATTCTGTTGTTTTCCTGTTCATAAGGTTTCGATGCTCGTTGATTTTGACTCAACTGTAACTGTAATTGCATATAAAGTCATCAATCTATGAGTAAAAAGAAACTATAAATCGATGCGGGCTGGCCGACCGTGAATAAGCACATGCCCTGATTTGTGATACGGGCTAGGTTGGTGAGAGCAAAATACTTACCAAGACCTTTAAATTTGAAATATCCTATTTGAATTGTGTATAGTTCGGAACATTTCTTTCAAAAGGCCGTATGAAGATCGAAGACAAAACTGACGAATCATCTATACAAGGATTTATGTTCGGTTTAGTGATTTTAGGTCCAGCAGCTGGCAAAGTAAGCCAAATTTATTATTTTTGTATGAACAAAAGTTTGTTCGAAATCAAAATACTCATTAATTTTATTTGATAGCAAAATTATCTAGTACAGGTTAGAATTTAAATAATATTTGGAATTTCATTCGTCTGTTCGAAAAGAGAATTTATTTTTCTGTTTGCTATAAAACGTGCATGATAATAATTTTCAATTTAGGATGGCTTTTTATTTAATTGCAGTCTTAATTAGAATTTTTATATGTGATTTAAGTAATTAATTGTCATGTAAATTTCTTATGTACATCCTAATTGCAATTCCTGTTTGTAGCAAACGATAAATATTAATGTGAATATATAATAGTACAAATTTTGCAATTTGTTATTTGTCTTACAAAACAATTATAGCTTCTATATTTTTATAACATTCATTTAAAATGTTTTCATTCTATTATTCTCATAAATATTAAGAATATAAACTTATTTTACTCTTAATATTTATTAGTTTATTTAATATGTTAGGTTTTTTATTTGAAAAATTTCAACCTATTGTACATTTGTGAATTATTTTTTTTTGTTTTTATTTTATATTTACATTTTAAAAGTTGTAATTGTGTATGAATGTAATATTTCATAATAAAAGTACTATAATAAGAAGCTTATAAATTGAAATGTAATATATTCTGTTAAGTTTGAATTATACATCTGGCACATTTTCCCCAAATTATCTGATTTTATATTGTGTATTAAATAATAAATCCCAAAATGTTTAAAATTTTGATTGTTTCTATCATAGTTTGGTTTGTTAAAATTATGAGAAATCAACAGTATTAATCATTAATTTGTAGGATTTGTCATGCTTTGTTTCTAAATTACACTCTAATTTGTCCACCTTAGTCCATGAAAGGAAAGATAGAAAAGTTTTAATCTATCTGCATTTAACAAATCCATTATATTTTGGAAAGTTTGTTTTAACTTATTTTTTAAATATATATATTTTTAATTATTAAATCTAGTTATTATGAATCATAATAAGAACTATATTATAAGATTATTGTATTTTTTTAAATTTATTATTCCTGCACATATTTTTGTACTAAAAGGTAATATTCTTAATAGAAGTGATAGTTTCAAAATATTTTAAATTTGCATACAGAAATATCTGTTCTGATTATCTTACAAATCTTGTGTTGGGGGATTTGCTTTAAAAAATACACAATAATGATTAACAAAAAAAAGTTGCAATTTTAAAGAATTGTAATTTGAAGACACATAGTATGTGCAAACATTAGAGATTTCTGATGAATGTCCTTTATTATTTATAAACTTTAAAACATTTTTTTGTCATAATTCCGCAATTATTGATTTGTATTTCTTAAATAGTATGTAAATTTTATATTTGTAAAATGTTTGGTAGCTAATAGCATACACTAATAGTATTATATAAATTTATATTTTTTAGTTGAAATATACACTTCTGGATAAACAAGATATTACTTTACTTCAGAATCATCTTTTAGAGGTAAGATATTTTTGTCTGTACTAATAGCTTATCTTTTTATTAAAAAAATGATACACCATTATAAAAAGTGATTCTCTTAGCTGAGTATTTATTTTTGGTAATAAGATTAAAATTCATTTTGTATACTTTTTTATTATTAGTTATGTATTTAAAGCAAGCAATTTTTCCATATAAAGCATATCATTATAATTTCCTATCTATCTATCTATCTATCTATATATATATATATATGTGTGTGTGTGTATATATATGTATATATATATATGTATATATGTATGTATTCTGTATAAATATTATTGTATACAGTAATAACATACTTTCCTCTGCATCCAAAATGTATGGTTATATAGGATTTTTTTCCTACTCTTTCACCTTATATTTAATATATTGACTGATTGTCTTTAAATGAAATTTGTACAGGTCTTTCATGTATGATAAAAAGAAAATATAATTCTTATCTTAAATGGTCATTTAAAAAGCAAAAGTTTTTTGTTTTGTTTTTGTTTCTTAAAACTCTTGTATAATATGTTAGACATTTATTTAAGTTAGAATTAATGCTTGTGGCTCAAAACCATTGTAGATGTGTTAGAACAGGGAGATAGATATTCTCCCTGCTCTAGAATTCTACTTTTATCAAATTCTGTACAGAAATGAGCTTTGCCTGTACCTTCAATGTTGTGAATTTATGATTTTGAAAACATCATATTCTGATTTTAATTAAAAGTTCAAAGATTATATGGATTTTTAAAAAATTCTACATGTTATTGGATTGACTTTGGACAAAGCCAAGCATGTCAGCTATTTTTTAAAAGCAAGAAATTAGAATTGCTTTTTGTTTTGGTTATCAAAAAATTTCGAACAATTGTATTATTAACTATATAAAGAATATAAGCTAGGAAAAATATTATAATTAATAAGTAGAGATTTTCATACTAAGAAATATTATATTCTATAGAATAACTTAGCTTAACCATAAAAGAATTATATATGAAGAATAAACATTTTATAGTTTTCGAATTATTTTTATTTGAAGTAATTCTATCTCAACATTCAGCACTGCTAAAGTAAAAGTCATAAAACCGAAAAACAGATTATCGTTTGCTTGTTTTTGTAAATTTTTATTTCTTTATTTGTTGATTAATTTACAATACACATTTTATAGTAAAATCTTTAAATAGATTTTAAATTTTATTTAAATATCAATAAGTGATAATATTGTAGTTTTTCAAAAATGTAATGAGCATTAATTAGTAATTCAAGAAGTGTAGTCTTGTTTTTTCTTTGGGAAGGAAGAAGTGAAATTTAGAATGATGCTCATTCTTAAGTCATTGAAAGAATATAATTTAATTATGTTTTATATTCTTTACATCTTCATTTTTGGTATTATATAAATTATATCAGTAATGACCACTTTGTTTTTGTTGTTTGATATAACTATAAAAAGTATTTTCATATTTCCATTTATTATGCGAATGGTATCTTCATCCAGTTAAATTTTTAATGTCTTTGTTGAAAAAGTATTTATATTAAAAATTGTTAAAAGCAACTATGTTTCATGTTTAATTTTTTTAAATTTTTTAAATTATTTAATTTGTATATAAACAATGTTCAATTATTAATCCATCCATTGATTCTTTCACTATTCTAGAATTTTTATTTTTTAATCATGTGTTAAATTTTAAATGAATTCATTAATGCTGAATTTATCTTTTAATATAATTGCAATGAACACATTTTTTTTTTTGTAAACCCTTAAATATTTTTGATTTTTTTTATCAGTTTTAAAAAATTAATTTGCATTATTATATTCATTTATCATTGTTATTATTATTAAAATCAAGATTATACAGCAATGTGATTATTACTCAATAATTAAAAAAAAATATTTTTATGTAATAGAGAGGGGAAAAGTATTGCTGTTGAAACATAGAAATTTTTTAGAGAAAACAAACATACAAGCTTTTTCTTGTAATGGTATATTATCTCTAAACTGTGAAATGTTTGATGTGCAATATTTTATAAAATATTGCACGGAGTATACAGGGGTTGAAACTTTCAGATTTGAAATGTTGATTTTTTTTTTAGCTGTAGGTGTTGATTAAAAGTTTTAAAATTTTAATTACATTATTGATTAAATTTTTAAAATGGATTAATTTTATCTTCATTAGCTTTCGAGTTTATTGTTACATCAAAACAATATTTATATAATTTTTAAATTTAAGGTATACTAATTTTATTTTCTTTGTATTTTTTCTCTCCTTTTAATTTTTTTTTTTTAATGTCTAAGTATATTTTTAAAAAAAATACTTTTTAACGTTTCAAATATTGGATTTATTGTCTCGCAGATTGCTAAGATATCAGTACCTTTTTTTTTAATGCAAATACTATACTAAGTTAGTAAAAAAAAATTTTAATGGATCAAGCTTAAAATATGATCTTGCTCTAATACATTATACTATAGATTTAAAGGTCCTTCACTTAAAAAAAAAAAAAAAAAAAAAAACGTTAATCTTTCAAATATTTTAAAATTTAGAATATGAAATAAAATTTGAATTAAATTTAAAGTTTTGTTTCTTATTTGTCGTCATTTTAAAAACAGATTGTAAATTTTATAACAATTTGAGAATCCATTTTATAAGAAGTATTTTTTTCTTTGTAAGATTTTATATTTTGCCTGCATTTATATATATATTTTACAATTTTTGTGTAATATTGTACTTTTTTTTTCTCTAATAAAATTTTGAAATTACAAATTTTTTATTTTTTCAAGGCCTATGTTGAAATAGATAAAAATGGGCAAGGAGCTCAAATATTTGCTTTTGCCTATGATGTCAAAAAAGGAAAAGAATCTGGCAGATATGTTCATGAAATACTCTGGTAATAAGTGCTCTTTGTTGTATTTTTCGAAATAAAAAAGCATTTTCGTTTTTTTTTTTCTCTACAATGGAAGTTCCTTTACAGGATTTTTCATCCTTTATCTGATTGTTTAGAAACTTATAAATGAAATATTTTGTATTATCTCTTAAGTATCATATCTCATCTTTTCTTTAGGGAGAAATATTACGGTGGGATAGCACCTGGTTTCAAAGTAATACATAAAAATGGTATTACTGTTGACAACAGAGTAGAAAATTTACTTTTATGTCCAAAAAATGTTAGTCATTCTCAATATGCAAGTCAAAAAAGACCCGAAGATTCCTTATATTGGGCTGCTGTCGTAGAAATGCCTCATGAGGTAAGATTTTACTATCGTAATTTGTAAGCTGTATATTTAAAAGTTTTTGAATAATTATGTGATAAAAACTAATATGTACACATTGGAGCTCAACATGGTACTCTGTGGCGT
>JAOUZG010031332.1:1772518-1816329 GCA_026289955.1 Argiope argentata
TGCATCCCAGGACCCTCACTCAAGAAGGCCTCAGGGAGCTGATAAAAATTGTATTATTAGGTATATACAATGAAGTGACAAAAGTCATGGGATAGCAATATCCAAATATACAGATGGCAGTAGTATCGCAGCGAAAAAGTATAAATGCGCAGTTCGTTTTCCAGAGTTTTCATTTGTGTTCAAGTTATTCATGTGAACAGGTTTTTCTTGATTTATGGCGGCACGACTAGAATTAACAGACTGAACGTGGAATGTTAGTTGGAGCTAGATGCATGGGTCATTCCATTGCGGATATCGTTAGTGAATTCAACATTCCGAGATCCACAGTATCAAGAGTGTGCCGAGAGTATGAAATTTCAGGCATCCCATCCCATTATGGACAGCGCAGTGGGCGACCTCCTGCACTTAACGACCGAGACCGCCGACGTCTGTGTAGAATGGTCAATGTTAATAGACACGCAACACTTCGTCAAATAACTGCAGGAATCAATGTGGGGCGTGCGAGGGACGTGCTCGATAGGACTGTGCGCCGAAATTTGTCTTCCTTGGGCTATGACAGCAGAAGACCGACTCGAGTGCCTTGACTGACAGCACGACATCGCCTGCAGCGACTCTCCTAGGCTCGTGAGCATATCGGCTGGTCCCTAGACCAGTGGAAAACCGTGGCGTGGTCAGTTGAGTCACGATTTCAGTTGTTACGAGCTGATGGTAGAGTTCGAGTGTGGCGCTTACCCCACGAAGCCATGGATCCAAACTGTCAGCAAGGCACTGTTCAAGCTGGTGGTGGCTGCATAATGGTGTGGGCTGTTTTTGCATGGCATGGACTCGCTCCTTTGCTGCAACTGAACCGATCATTGACTGGTAACGGTTATGTTTGGCTGTTTGCAATCGCAGCCATTCATGGACTTCACGTACCCACACAACTATGGGATTTTTATGGATGACAATGCGCCATGTCACCGGGCCAGAACTGTTCGCGATTGGTTTGAAGAACATTCCGGACAGTTCCAGCGCATGATCTGGCCACCTAGATCGCCCGATATGAATCCCATAGAGCCTTTATGGGTCATCATCGAAAGGTCCGTTCGGGCCCAAACTCCTGCACCATCCACACTTTCACAATTATGGACGTCTATACAGACAGCATGGCTCAATATTCCTGCAGAGGACTTCCAACGACTTGTGGACTCCATGACACGTCGAGTTGTTGCACTTCGCCGGGCAAAAGGAGGTCCGACACGATATTAACAGTCATCCCATGACTTTTGTCTCTTCAGTGTATAATCATATTTTTATACGAGTATTTAATCCCCAACATGCAATTTCGATGTGTATGCATAAATTGTTATTGAACTTTTAAACTTTGATTTTAATAACCTTTATTGCTAGAGTAATTTAACTTGTGTTGATGATACTTAGAATTCTGATGCAGTTTTAGGAACAATGTATTGTGTTAATTTCCAATATTTTTTCCACTTAAGAAATGTAATAGACTGTTTTAATAGTTTTTTTAAAAGATGTTTATTCTATTTTTTTAAAAAATTAAACCTCTTTTAAATGCTGTTTTTGTGTTAAATAACTTGTATTAATAATCTATTTTGAACCTATAAGGTATACAATGTTTTTGAGTGAGGAAAAGACTAAAAAACAAATATAATTAATATCTGGAAATTTGGGAAATTCTTCAAGTTTAATCAAAAAAATATTTCTTGCATTTTCCCCAATCGCCCTGTATAAAGCTTTATTATGTGATGAAAAATAACTTCTGCAGTACATTTATTTATAATGTTAGTTTAATATAATATGTAGGCTAGTTTGTTTAGATGATTATTATTGCTGATATTTTAGATTATTTTATATTATTATTATTATTTATTAAAGTTCTTATTAAATTTACTAGGCTGAACCTCTCTACATGAAATTATTCACATCACAAGAAGAACTCTCTTTAATGAGTGAGTATACATTGATATTTTGAATTTATTACAGTACTATTTAATTTTTTTATATTTCTTAAAAGGTTAGTATTAAGTCATTTTATGGAAATAATGAATTGACCTAACTAGTGATTAAATTGTATATCAAAAGCTTCAATTCCCAACGGTTATATTTTATTTTGTGCATCTTATATTTATTTATGAATAAACTATGTTATCATGGAGTAGTTTGATGTAAAAAATCAACTGTAACCTGTTGTACTACACATTTCTTACAATGCTGCAATTTTTTTTAAAAAAACAATTTGAGAATTTTTTTTTATAATGCATCTGATTATTTGTTTGTAATTGGTTTTTGGTTGTATAAATTTGTCTGAATAAATAAATTATGCTTCATATTCTCTTAATTTTTAAAAAAATAATTGTTGTATGACAGTATGGAGTCAAAATGTTTTATAAACAATTTTCTGAAATATAAATATATTAAAAGTTGATTAATTTCATTTCAATTTATTACATTTCCTTCACATTTTAAAGTTCAATTGAATTTACTATCAAATCCTACATAGCTTTTAGGCCTTAGTGTCTATTCTTTAGAAAGGATTTCCATGACACCAAATGAAATGTAAAACAGAAAAATACAGGGGTTTTGAAAATTGTCTAAAAAATACAGGGAATTTTAAATTTCTTAGTTCCCTTTTTATTCCCAAAAGAAATTTTGATATGTAAACATTGCATGAATACACAGGATCTAACCATAGCACCAAAAATGGCACTAGTATGTAATCATGGAAATTCACATTTTTTCTACTCTCATCCCCCTTACTCTTTTTGTAAAAATCAGTTTAATTTTGATTTCAAAGATGGTTCTCTACTCACAAGATTCTCGGATTGGTGGTTTTGAAGATGTGCAAGATTAACTGCACGAAAGAATGAATAAATTTCTTGGATGGGATTAGCAACATTTAACCTACAGAATCACCATGGTGGTGTTTAATACTGAGCTTATTGAAAGGTTTGTTTGTTATTTGAAAAATTGTGATCTTAATCAGAGTAGTTTTGAAAATTATTTAAACAATGGGCTGTTTAAAATCTGTATCTAATATGGATTTAAAGGATAAGAATATTAATTCTGACTCTGCTGAACTAGTTGGAAAAATTCCATAAAATCCATTTATTGTGTATTGCTTGCTTTGTAAGAAGCTCATGAACTTAAATAATATGGAGAAACAAGGACTTACTAATCATGTCGAAAGAGAGAAAATATGCACAATTATGTGCCAGTTAAATAGTCATCATTGATATGGAATTAACACATCTTCTGCATTCCTTTTAAGTCTGAATACATCAAATTTGAAAATAAACAGATTTTGAACTTCTTAGATCAAGAACAATAATTGAAAGTAGAGCTATGGGGGGGGGCATTAAAATTTGTTGCATCACATTCATTCATACATACATTCAGTGGTATAGGTATTCAATATTTTCATATAAGTGCACTGATAGTGAAATAGCTAAAATATGTACTATAGATTTACAAAACTGTTGCACATTATTTGTAATGGATTTTTCCAACCACATATTTTGTTACAGATTTTTTGGAGTTCTTGTTGAAAAGTAGTTAAAAATATTGTCAAAAAAGAAGCATAATCCAAATATCAAAAATACAATAGCTTTTTTTTTTAATGGAACTTGGTGATCTTAAAAATTTAAGACTAAAAAAATCATAATAATTAATACTTAAGTTACTTAGTTACTCATGAAGCTACTGAAACTGAAAAAAAAAATGCAATTTTGTCTAAGTTTTTATATTTGGGAAGAATTCTATAAAAAATATTTGGACACATGTCCAAAAATTTTGTTGTTTTAAAAGCTGCATCTTGTTGAAATCCATAATTATTGAAGAATCTTGCTTTTATTTTTTTTATTCCATATATCTACTTTGAAAACACCAGCAATCCTTTTCCAGATTTGATTGACAACCCCGTCACAATTTAAAAATGTAGGTTAATAATGAATAATAAGCAGTCAAACATGGTTATGTGCAATTTTGTGTGTGCGGGATCTTTGTGGTTTTTTAAATGTTATTCTTGTGGTAATGTTATTAACACTGTAGAAATGTTTTCTATCAGTGTATATATGTACATATCACATTAACTAATTTCAGTATTCAAAAACAAATTAAACAACATATTCCAAAAATAAACCAACACTACAAGTGATGAAAGTAATTTTGTATTAGTCTATTTAAAAAAAAAATTATTTTTGAAATTAAAATTTGCAGACAGGTATTGCAGCCAGACATTTAAAAAACGTCTGACTGTAAAAGAGTTGAAATTTTGGCTTTGAATTTTTATGATAATATTCCAACACCATTTAAAATTTTATTTATATTTAATCAGGGCTGCTTAAACTTTAGCTCTCAACACCAAATCTAATAAGAAACATTAGTCATGAACATTTCAAAATAAGTGTCATCATCAAATTTATCTGTAAAAATAATTTTAAAAAATTAATCTTTATTTGAATAACTGCACTAAAAAAAGTTACATTTTACTTAATTTCTTTAAATTCATTCTTAATTGTTGCTTCTTATTTATTGATCCCCCCCTAATATGGAAAAAGTTTATTCATAAATAGTTTCATGACTATATTTGAAGCCAGAAGGAATTACGGGTAGAAAGGGGATAGTTATTTATTTTTATGGCCTCCAGGTTAATTTTGTTAATTTAAGATGCATTACCAAGTTTAACAAGCTTTGTTATACATAAGATACCTCGTTTGTTGCATTCCTGGTAATTTTTGGAGGATTACTCTTAAAATATAATATAATGGACTTAGCAATTTTTAGATTATCCTATGATAATAGCTTCACTTGGTGATTTTCAGATTATACCTAGCTCACCAATGCTGTCACCGATATGGCGACAATTTGAATTTTGGAACTATTTATCCTGGTGGCCATAAAGATAAATAAGTACTAGAAATAATTTTTGAAGTTCTATATTAAAATTTACTGATGTATTGCTGTTGTAAATGTTGTTATTTCATTTTATAGAAGAAGAAAGGTATTTTGAATGCCACTATCCACCATGTACGAAGATGGAACAAAGGCCTCAAGAATTTAGCATCTGTGGTTTATGTCAAGTCACTCGTTATTGTAGTTCTGCATGCCAAACAAGAGACTGGACTTGGCACAAGCCCATATGTAACCAAAGGCCTAGACCCATCTTCATAGAAAGCTTCCCTGACCGGTGATCGACCATTTCATTAAAAGAGTTTATAAACAGTTCATATATCATCCAAATCATTTTGCACTTTATTGCAAAAAGCATCGACATTTGCAAATGTGTATTGTTTGTAGGTGGAAATTTTGAGGAATTGAATTTGTATTTTTTGTGCTGTTTTTAAATCTAACTTTTTGCCTAGATGTTGTGCAAAGTTTTATATTTTAATAACTTATAAACAATGTTTTTTAAGGAACAGATTTCAGTATTAGAAGGGGTATTTTAAATATATTGCAGACTTTTTTTTTCTTTAACATGTTCCTATCTATCACCAAAGTTATATGTGATGAATTTTTTTTTTTAACATTCTCAATTGCTTTTAACAAATTTATGTTGGATTTTCAGTATTTTTGTTTATCAGTATTGGATTAATGATAAGTGTTCAGTTTACATTGCATTGTAAAAATATCATTTTTTTGTGTTTACCTTTTGAATTGCTTATGGTTTACACATTTACTACCAAATATATATTTTTTCAAAGCAAATGTATACTTATATCTAATTTAAATAATAAATGTTCTTATATTTAATGATTTGTGCATTTCTTATTTTGTTTTCAAATAACTTTAAAAGGACATAAACATGGAATTTTGCAATGTGCGTGCAAGAGTGAATGAAATATAATACAACTTGAAATAAGTTTCCTAAACCAGAAGCTGGCCATTGGTCTACTAACAGTTCAATTTTTCATGGCAAAACATATTTATTTATGTGTAATTTGAAATGACTTTTCTAGGTACAAAATAAAAATATATGTGAATGTTTTATTATATTTTTACTCATTGTTTTATGCTGCAAATTGAATTGAACCCTCATTATCTAAATCATGAATCATCCTTAATGGGATTTTTAAATCATCTGTTTGCTTACTTTAGTTTCTTGTAGTGTAAAACATTCGTTTATGCCTTGATATGTTGGCTATCAAGTGGCAAATGGATAAAATGGGAATGTTTGACCATAAAACTGTGTAAAAATGTAATATAATTTGAAATAGTTTCTTATTTAAAGCAAAAATTGACAAACAGGGGCTCATAAAGCAATTATGCCATTTGGTTTCTCATGACAAAATTTGTATAAGATGTATTGTTTATCTGCAAATGAATAATGTGTGAATTTGAAAGCATGGAGTAATGTTATATTCTCTTCAGATTTCCATTAGATAACTTTGTAAATCGTGTGTTTTAAAGTAGTCTGGAGATGTGGCTTTGCATGCAGACTACATTCAAGTTTGAAACCTAATTCTATATCTATAAAGTTTGTTGCACATTAAGTCTGATTTGGGCTCATAAAATTTGATCTTGAAGAGGAGGAAGTTGACTTGGAGCTTACCATCCAATCATCTTTTAAAATGGCAAAGTTGAACCCAAAATAATAATTCTGTTCTTTTAAAACAGGATTTAATATAACTAATTATTGATTAACCACAAAACAATCTTGTTAATTGCTAATACTCATAATACAGTAATTTTCAACATGTTTAAATACCATAAATAGTTCATAATGATAAAAACATTTATTTTAAAATCTTAGAAAGTTTTAAGGATACAATTTCCGCAAGTTTATTTTGACAGAAGTATTATAATAAATCTAATATTTATAATTTTATTTGACCAGTATAATTTAAGAATATTTGTGAAATAAGTAATTTGGACATTAATTAATTTCTGTTTTTCCTTAATAAGTTCTCAAACTTGATTAACTTAAGAATTGCAAATATTGTTCTATGTAGCACATGTACTCTGTGTTTACTGTGTATTTGCATCATTTCACTGTCTATGAAATGTTCTGCATGAATAAATCTCTCTTTTTGATTAGTGTAACTCCAAAGTATATAAAACAAGTGTCTGCTCAGTTTTATTTTTTAAGAGTGGATAGATTACTATTTGTTTCCATCATGATTTTACTTTGTTTCCATAATTTTTGTTTTATTTTCAAATCCATCCATTTGGCAATATTCTAGAATTCTGTCTTTTTAAGCCGTGTTGAAAAAATTTGATACATAATAAAATAATAATTTTAGGAAAATCTTTCTGCAAAAGATTATAATCAAATCTTTTTTTCTTTTTTTTTTACATTTTAATGTCAATTTCATTATCTAGTCAAACTATGAAAAGCATTTCGTTCTCTTATTTCTTTTCGGTGATAACAGCCATTAATGCTATAAATCCCAGTATCTTACTACTTTTGAGTTCTCTCTCTCTCTCTTTTTTCCTTATTTTGATATTAAATATTGTTAACAGCGAATCATTTCTAATATTTTGTACTCTATTTCCAAAAAACAGATTGGTGCGATCGTAGTTTAGCCCCCTGCTTGGCGCGCTTTTCAAAAATCGCCAACCACGATCTAGGGTTGGTATAATAGGAATCTAGGGTTGGTATAATAGGAAAACCCTAAAGTTGCCATCTTTGGCAAATTATCGCCAACTTGGCGAATAAGGGGGTTAAACTACTAATCACCCAACAGATTTCTAATAAATAATATTTAATTCCAATAATATTCGGAAGCAATATCTGCCAATGCTTTCTTGAAATCGATAAAATATCGTTATAAAGTTGAATTTATTTCAAAACGTTGTCGATAATATTCCTTTAAAATAATGTCGTGTTTACACTCGGCCACTTCTAAGACGTCGAGAGGTAACGCATGCGCAGAAAGAGACTGATTTATATGTGCTACAATTTCAAAAGATAGATTCAAGCATTCCATGCTTGGCTATAAATTGCCGTTTGGCGTCTCTGGATTTTTCCTTTTCACTGCGTATTGCATTAAAATTATGGATGGTTACACAAAAAAATATGGTAAAAAAAATAAATATACTGCTACGCATCAAAGAGTTCGCTTACATAGTGGGTGCATGGTGTCAACACAGAATCAGCAGGCCTCAGTGGAAAACGTCGACAGTTATTCACACAAAGACGGCAAATATGTGCAGAAAATAGTTGCCCCACAAGTAGTAATCGACCACAGCACACAAAACAGACAGACATAATCCTGCAGGGAGGGGATCCTCGGGGCTTTGATTTATGGTCTTTCCAAACGGCTGAAGATCTCACTATCTCCTCGCTTTATGTGCCGACTTTCTACCATACGATTGGCAACTCTACGCATTATATATTGCTGCTTCCACAGTAAAGAAGACTCGGCACAGAGCAATTCAGCACTCTCTTGAACTACACAACATGCCGGTCCTCTGCCGTTGCTTCACTATCCTCTCAAAGACTCGTTGCTTGTCTTCTGTTCCAACTCTACTTCCGGCTCAATTCAATTCACCCTCAACACGTAATGATGAGTTGACGGGGCGCCTAGCCCCGACAGGGGCTTATCTCCGGTAATGACAGGAATCAGCATGGCTTTCAATGTCGTTTCGTGGTACCTTCGTCAGCAGTGAAGGTGTGCCGAGGGAGACTGGAATGGTAATTATACTCTTTGGCTGGTAGGGTGAGTTGGCGAATGCCAGGATGCATTGCTATTGGCTATTGCAGGGTGAGGGATGGGGTGGAGTATGGCTCCTTTGGTGAATTTTTTCAGTTTTACTATTATAGAGAAGATTTTGCTAAAGATATGGAATTAAGTTTTAAGAAAGTTTAGAATTATGGGGTTTAATCGAGGAGGGATCGGGAGAGTAATTAGGTATATTTAAGATTGTTTCTGTAGCGTTAGCCTTATCAGCCAGATAGTATCTTTCGAGCTGAAGGGTCCCTTTTGCTTGATCGGTATATTACTCGGCTACAGACCCAAACGTCGCATGTTCGTACCACGACCTTCAATCGCTACATTGGTGACCTTAACAACGCAACAGTCCTGGCACCATCTACCCACATCAAAATCGTTAGACTCACTTCACGAAAGCAAAGCAAACACACAAAACCGTCAGACCCACTTGACGAGTAAGCAGCAACTCGCTGTAACACTTAGCGCAATACAAAAAAAAATCGTTCGTTTCTTCACCGACTCACTGGTAGGGAAGTACTGTAGCGTTAGCCTTATAAGCCAGATAATATCCTTCGAGTTGAAGGATCCCTTTTGCTTGATCGGTATATTACTCGGCTACAGGCCCAAACGTCGCAGGTTCGTACCGTGATCTTCAATCGCTACACTTCGTTATTTATTTGACTTATGTTATTTAAAAATTTGTGTGCCAATTTTTTTAATAAAATGTTTGAGAGGAGGGTAGTTTAATGCTTTGTACATGTCTGAATTGTGCATGTACCATTTCATGTGACAAAAATGTGATTAATTTATTTTGAAGAATTTTAAGCATTTTTAATTTAGTTTCAGGAGCTTAACCCCACACCGGGCTAGCTTAAATGATTACTGGTTGCAAATAGGCGGTGTAAATAAGCATTTTGTTTTGCCTGGTCATTTTTGAGTCTCGAGAGATTAAGGGATAAAATTTACGTGTTAGGTCTCAACACTTTTTAGTAATGTAAATAAAATGGGGTTTCCAAGTTAACTTACGACTATACGACTCCTAGATATTTGCATTCCTTAGGCCACGGTATTATTTGATTTTTAATTTTAAAGGGGAGAATTTATTTACACTAATACTTCTAGAGAAAAACATAGCTTCAGGTTTGGTTGCATTAATAACTATTTTCAAGAGATTCGATGTGTCTATTGAGAGCTATGGAGATGTTTTTGGTTGTTGTTTCGCGCTAGTATTGTAGTATAATTCAATTTACCCTCAGCTTGAGACTGCCGCCCTTTTATGCCTCCCGGAAGGCGGGCCGAGAACCTTCTGTACCAATCAGGGCACATCTCGGTTTCTATTGGAAGGATCATGAAAATTCTCATAGTTTCCAGCATTATCCATTTTGTCGCCAAGCTCTCAGATTATTGATGTAGTACCCGCTCAGCATGCTACAGGCCTGATTGTAAAGCGGCCTTTCTTCGGTGACACTTTTCGTGCTGGGAAGCATAATTTGTAGCAATACCTAAATTTATAAAACTATAGGGGGGAAAAACACAACCTAATGTCAGCAAGGACAGAGAGAGAAAAAAAAAATACAATCGGAATTAATCTATCATAAGTGACCCATTTTTTCACTCCAAAAAAATTACCAAATTCTACAAGTGCATGCGCAGCAAGGGAGGAAAAACAATTACGATATATCAAAAATACAGCGGAATGTTACTGTCCCGTCGGGATAATTACCATAGACCGAACAGCATTTTTTAACCTTTCTGATGATCAATGACGATTTAGTCAACAATATTGTTATGAATTTATAATGTTGCTACTAGCACAGTTAGTTCCGTACTAAGACAGTTTTATGGATAGCACAAATTAATGCTGAATGGAATCTCCGAGAAATTTGGCGATAAGACCATTAAGGAATTTATAGCGTTTCTTTCCTTTTTTGAGGTATAAAAAGTCAGAGACGGAATTCCAGTCTAGGTGGAATCTGTTGGTTCAAGCTTTGAGCATCAATGGAACTCTAGTGAATTAAGGATTGAGCCGTGTGCCGAGTTTTACAGTCAAGCGTTGAAGCTGCATCGAGTTGTATGCTCAGTAATCAGTCATGTTCAGTACAGTTAAAACGAGAAGACAGTGAAGAATAGCAAACACTTGGAAGGCCGAGAATAGTTGTGTGAAGTCTCTCTTCTTGCTGTATTTTGTTTGACCGCATTTAACTGTTGTGGTGTTGATTACCTATTTGCTTCTGGATATTGTCAGTACTGTGTTAATGTACGTCTTGGCTGTGTTTTAAAATTTGTGTATTCATGTTGAATAAACGTTCTCATTTGTTGCTGTGCTTATTTAACGACAGAATTTTCGCAAATATTCTTCAAGTCCTTTGCAATTTAAGATCACCCTCAAATTATTTTGCGAAACATTATTCAAACGAATGCTTTATAAATATAAATAAGTCTCCATAATTTTTGAATGTTTATTTGGAATTAAATAAATATGAATATTTTTGAATTCTGTATATTCTACCAATTTTTGTTTTTAATTAAAATTAATAAATACTATGAATCCTGTTTTGTGTGTATTCTACTGCTTTTGCATATCTATAGAATTTTAATGTTATCAAGGAATGTATAGAATTGTAATATTTAGATGCACTGATTATTTGAATGAAGTGAAGAGTATAAAACGGCATTAACTGTAGTCGAAGTGTTTCTTTAAATATATAACTCTCATTTCCATTTAGACTGCTTTTTCTCAACAATTCTTCATTAGCCTCTTTTCATTTACTAAGTCGAAATTCTCATAATGAAATGCAAAATGATTCATTAACTCCATTGTTTGCAAACTTTTTCAATGTTGTAACATTTTCTTTGTCTATAACTTCCAATCAGTTAATTATGAGGAGTTTGTCATTAGTCATTTAATTTTTTAAAATCATGATGCAAAAAAATTAAACCTTAAATTTAGCACATTACTTTTTATTAATGAATTTCAAATTAACAGCATTTAGATAAAAAATAGAGCATCTCATTTTGTAAGTGAATTTAACATCCTTATAGATCCTTATCATCTTATCATATGAAGAACATATTTTTGGGTATTAAACCCCATTGACTCATATAACTCACTTCGCAGGTTTGATGTAAACATTTGCAATAGATTATTTATTTAAAAAACTATTTTAGTGAAAACTTTATTGCAACAAGAATGAAGAAAATAACAGCATTAAACATTTTAAATTGTCAATTTATCTAAATAAACTTTATATTTACAAAAAATACATGCACCAACTAAGTTTTCATATTTATCAATAAAATAAGAGAGTAACAATTGAACAGTTACATGTTAAATAATACAAGCATATTTAAACATATGGCAATTATAAACTGACTACATTCTAATTCAAATTAATATATGATTAGCAAATAAAAAAAAGTTAAAAGTTGTAATTGAAAAAAAAAAATTAACGATGCATTTTTTCTTAAATATTGCTTAAAAGAAAATAAAACCAAAGAATTTTTAAGCAACAGCAAGGTTTGGATTGATTTAATAATGAGATAAAGAGGAAAATATTTATGTATTAAATAAAATAATAAATTTAATTTCATAACATTTAGGGACAAAGAATACAATTTTACAATGGAAGCCAAGTTCTTTACATATGGGTACATATAAACATTTCAGAACTCATTTATTATAATACAAATAGCTTACAAAAGTAGTACAAGTAAATATCACATTTCAAGGCCCCGTTTCATGGTTAGTTGATGTCCATTTCTGAAAATAGAGACTAGAAACAGGATTTTTTCCCCCTGTTGCCCAAATTACATTTCTGCTAAGAGAATATCTGAGGATTAACTTTCCAAGGGAATGCGATCCTTTTATAATCTTAGTCACTCAACTGTGTGCCATGGATGCATCGATTATAACATTTTAAAACTTAAAATAATTAAGTTGATGAAAACATTATAATCAAATATAAAAATTATGTAGAATCTAGAACTCTGACAAGTATTCAATTGATTCTTAATAGAATCAATGCTTAATAGAATTAAAACAGTTAAGCAGATCAGGGCAAAACATTCCAAGTTATTATTATTTTTTTAAATGCAAATACTTGAAAAAATGCAAGTTATTAATATTTAAAATCAAAATTTTGGTAAAACTTTTAAAATTTAATCAAGCGCCAAAAAATTAGATACAAATTCGATTTTTAATGTAACTTAAAGAAAAATATTAATCCATATCGTAACTATACAATACAAATAATATTAATTAAAAAGGAATCTATAGTAAATTATGCCATAAATTCTACCACTAGTAAAATTATTAACATAGTGCCTCTTAAATCATTGACTACGGACTCCAAATGGATACAAAAAGAAAAGTACATACTAATAGCAATTTGAGATAAAAAATAATTCAGAAAAGATAGCTAAATTTCTTTTTACTTATGATTAATTATTCATTATCTTTCTGTTTTGTTTAAGATAGTAAAAATTTTCTTTCTTTCTTTCTTTTTGTTATCGATTAGAGTTGCTAATTATTTTTATTTCTAAAATGGAGTCATTGATGAAAACAATTCACGAAGCCCTGTTTTAAGAGTTAATGTAGCATTTAACATATCGAAAAGCTATACTTTTATACTGGCCTAAAATTGCTAAGCTTAAAAAAAACCCACAAATAAAGAAAAACTATAAATATACTGAACCCAGACAAATTTTCAGTAACAAATGGAATGCTTTTCCCTTTTTGATTATAAATAAAAGGCACAAATGAAATTCTGAAGGTGATGAACAGTAGAGAAAAGAAATTCACACAAAACAACTGAGAATTTTTGTTCTCCAAATTATCTACAGAAGTAATTGATATTTACAACAAGTTTTGCATTGTGTTTTTTCCTCTACCTTCAAAGATGCATTTCTTGACACAGTGCAATAGGGCTCTGAAGTTCTTTATGTGGCAATATTTTCATTTAGGCACACTTTTTGCATTTTAGTAAGACTAATTTGAAATATATATTATTTTTACACAGTGATTAATCTGCCGGAACACACAGGACATGGATGAAAATTTTCCAGGACTGGTTTCTCTACAAGGTTCGTTGATTCTATTTCAGTTAACAGATCTATGATTTTCTTAGCAGTAGTTTCTGGCTTTTTAGATGATTCGGTTTCTGAAGAACTTTCATCCTCTTCAACTTTTATTTCTCGTTCGCTGCTACTATCAATGAGCTCTTTTGCTAAAAATAATAAATAAACAAATCAATATAGAATAACTTATAAAATGAAATTATTTTTAAAAATTCACATTGGGATTTGAGATAGGGTACAAATGATTTACATTGTTGGTTCTTGTAGATGTTGACTAGCAAAACAGACCTTATTTTTAATATATATACATCTTATTTTGTATATTGGTATTAATTAAACCATGAAATGTTAAAATTACATTTTATGCAATATATATATATATCAGAGAATTAACAAATATTTAAGCTTGTAAATTTTAAGATATAATAAATATCAAATAATCCATTTTTGTGAATAATTAAAAGTAAATTTAGTTTAATAATAATACAAAAGATTATATTATGAGAGTGAAATAAAAAGATTAATGAATTTCAAAAAATTGATAATTAAATGCCATTGCATTATATGCAAGAATAGAATCCTTTTGAGATAGCAAATTCAAATATTATATTATATTATATGTAGTAAAATAAATCATACTTTAATTAATAATATTAGATATTTCAGATTTTTCATGCAAGGAGTTTCTAAGAATTAAGTCGATATTACATTCAAATTTATTAGATTCCATGTTATTACTGAAATAATTAATTTTAATTTTTTAACTAAAAAATTTATTAAATGGTTGTTGGGAAGGAATATTTGAGAAAATGTTAATCCATATATTGTGGCTAATAAAACATTTTAAAGGTATTTAAAAAGAAGATTTGATTTTAAACTTTAAATAGGCCATGTCAAAGTGCAGTAAATATGAATATATTAAGCACTTATAATGCTAGTAGCTTATTTGAAATGAGCTTTTATGGAATGTAAGTTTTGTTCTATTCATCATGAAGTTTTAACTATATTTTTTCTAAATTTTTAACTCTAAAATATCCCACTTTTGAAAAATAAATTAATTCTTCAAACCTTCCTCATTTATATTAAAAGATGCTGACTATAAAAATCTTTTGAATTTTTTTTTTTTTTTTTTTTGCATTACATTACAAAAACCTTTATTTAAAAAACAAAAATGTTAACAATTATAAGAATGAAAAAATGAACTCACATATTGCATTTTTATTGCTTGCTAAATCAGAGATTTCAGTAAAATTTATTTTGTCATCTAAGTTTTGCGTCTGAGATTGGAAATGCTTTCTTTCTTCGAGTAACCTCATCACAAGATTCTGAAGTTCTCCTAATTTTGCCTAAGAGAAATGGGACAAAAACATTAATTCAGCAAATAGTAAAACGCATTTCTCAATAGAAACTATTGATTAAAAGAATGAGAATATTTAAACAACAAAGAAAAAATGCAGTTTCTTAAAGCCAACATACTTTCATATCTTCTCTGTCTCTGGCCAGCTGAGCAATATATTCATCTTTTTCTGAAGCTCTTTTTCGCATTAAACCTCTCTGAATTTGATACAGTGCAATGTAATCACCTAAAATTGAATGACATGATACAAATGAAGGAAAGTAAAATTATTTCAAAAATTTGAAGTAGGCAAACAATATAAATTATATGAATTTTCAGAATGAGTTTAAATTTACTTACAATTTTGAACTAAAATAATGCTTTAAAGCATCATTAAATACCACAACAAATGTATGGAAAGAGAGATAGTATAAGATGAAATTGGCTTTTATCATAATTTTCCATATCACTAAACTCAACTGATCATACTTTTATTGTTAAAAATATGCATTTATGTAGCAAAAATACACACTATGGAAATTATCTTCTACAATAAAATAAAAAAATTTCTAAGTTTCGGATAAGTATTGAAATAATTTTTTTTTTCAATTAAGCTGTGCTATAGTGTTACTCTAAAAGTTCACATAATAAAAGCAATATTCATTTATTTTCACATACATATTTTTTTCAATAGCAAAAGTTTATTATATTATTCACAGTAGCTACAATATTTATGTAAAATTGTATCTCAAATAAAAATTGTCTTTACTTATAAAAGGATTTGTGTGTGTGTGTCTATGATGTTAAAGAGATTCATCATGAAACCATGAAACTTCTAACAGAAACTGTAATAGTCAACAGACAACTGTAATAAGTGTCTTAAAGCTTGAACAACAACATTTAAAGTTTTTTTTTTTTGTCTATTTTACATTTTGAAGAGGGGGATTCATTGCATGTCCCTATTTTTTATGATAATTACAGGAGAAAAAAATTCCATGCACTATTATAGAAAAAAAAATCTTTAGACTAACTGAAAATTTATTGAATTTTAAGATTTTTATTCATAGAATCAAAACATTTTTAAAATTAAAATTGAAATTTCCCACATGTTAATGATATGAATATCTTTAATTTAAAATGAAAAATATCGAAGTGCCTTCTTTTACTGGTTTTTAATTAATCACTTTCCTGATAAATTCAATTAGTCCCATTTAACCAGATTGATACCACATACCTGGATTTGAGGGAAAAGTTTTAACCCTTCATTTATTCGCCAAAGAAATAAATTTAAAAAAAAATAAGATTCATGAAATTAATATAATTTTAATTTTAAATGTATCCTTTGTAACAAAAAAATTCGGATTTGATAATAATTCACTTTTTATAGAACATCTTTTTCAATTATTTATTTTGATTTTTATCAGGTGTAGTTCACCAAATGAATATTATCATGAAAGAATTTTCTAATTTCATAATCATTTAATCATTTTAGAGCGTAATCATTTTTAATTATTTTTTTATCATCTGCAATTCACCAAATGATCATTATCACGAGAAAAAAGTGCATAGAACTATTATTTTTTATTTCATTTTTAAAGCTTTATTTTATGGTGCTGTACTTATAATTTAATTAACATCCATCATATCAATGACAACACCATGTGGATTCTGTTTGAATATCGTAAAAATTCACTCTACATATTTTAAACACTGAGAATCAAAGACATCTGTATTTGTTTTAAATTTATTAATCTTGTATATTTTTCTTTTGGAATTCTTAACACATTAAGGATTGCAAAGAAATCTGTAAGATATATGTCTGATACCATACATTTTGGCGCAAACTTGTACATTCTAAATATCCATCCATAACAGACGGAAAGCGAAAAACAAGAAAACTCGTGAGGGGTCTGCAACAGATGGAATGTGAAAAAAAAAAAAAAAATTGTGAGCTGTTCTTAATGTGTTAAGAATATCTATTTAATACCACTAAATAGTTAAAATCCATGAGATGGATGATCACAAAGCAAGAAAATGCATGTGATATATATCATAATGGTCTATCAAACAGTTCTGAATACCAATAAAATATTTGAAATCAAAGATTTATATGAATTATAATTTTATTTGAACATCATTAATCAATATTATGAGATATAAAATTCTATAATTAAACAAATGATTCTTTATTTACTCTATGTTCATGCCTCACCTTGACATTTATAATATTTCAAAAGTATACAAAATCTCAAGAAGGGAATAATAAATTATTAAAAATCCACTCTTGAATATATTTTTTAAAAGCTACAATTTACAAAGACATTAAAAAAAATTCAGCATTCAAATGAAATAAATATTGCTTTCATAGAAAAATGTTAAAAGTAAAAGAAGATATATAATTATTAAGATATATAATATATAATTATAATGAAGATATTATAAATTAAGTTTTTACCTATAGTGTCAGTTTCTCCTTGCAATTGCATCACTAAATGCTCTAGTTGTTGTCTTTCATCAGAGAGTTCTGCTATTCGATTCATAGTTTGCTTGAATCTTTCCTTTAATTAATAGAATACCAAATTTATTTTGAATTCTCAAAAAATGGACTAATTTGTCTTTTTATTACAAAAAAAAACCATTTAAAAAATCAGTATTTTTTAAAACTAAAATCTAATTTAATAATTAGAATGTCTATAAAGTTGCATTATATGATGAAATTAAAACTTAAAGCAATAAAAAAAAAATAATACAATTTTTTTGGAATACATTTCTTCAATTATTTTTCTTCACAAATATTTTTTAGTAAGAGGTACATTTACTGCATTGAATGATGTGATATTAAGCCTAGTTCTCATAAATAAAAAGCACAAAACTACTAGCCACAAAATAAATAAATAAACTCTTCTTTCAAGCAGATTCTACTGATCTTAATTTAATAATTTCTGAATTTAAGAAACAAGTTTTAAATGAATATATCACATTTTTTTAAAACATTGTTGAATCTTTGTCACAATTTTATTGATTCAGTTTAATAATGATGTACTGCAAAAAAAAAAAAAAAAAAACCCTAATAAATATAAATTTATTATTTCAGAATTTAACTAAAAGAAAAGAAAAACACAGTTTATTAACTATAAGAATCAAAATGCCAATTAACATTTTTATTGATTTGTAATAAATGTAAAATGAGCATATGTTTAGCAAATATGTATTTTATCTAGTATAAAATTTTGAAAAACAAAAATCCATAATACTATAAAAAAGATTAATTAAATCTTAGTTTTGAGCTGATGAATATTTAACATTGAATAAACGTACAAATATATGGAAAAGTATAATAGCATTTTATGGAATGAATAGTAGCATAAAAATGAGTGTGTGCGTATTATATATATATTGAAATTTTGAAACTCAATAATCTTATTGATGTAAATATAAGAATGTAAATTCAAACCCCACTAGTTAAAATCATAAAATTAGCAATTATATATCTCTAATAATAAGACTTTTAAACATACAAACACACAAAGCCTCGGTATATCAGTAGGGAAAAAAAATGCAAATGCAATCAAATAAAATTTATTAACCTGCTAACTGGGTATGATGATGTATTTCACTACAAAATTAATTAAATATAAATTAATTATCTTGTTAACAATTGAAATATTCTATTTTCAGAGCAAATAATTACTTGTTAAAAAATAAAATCTCTGATTATCAGTAAAAAGGAAGGGGAAAAAATGTATAGTGAAAATTGAGAAACAATTTTTAAAAAATACTCACTTCCAACTGTGTCATAGCATTCTTAATCATAGCATATTCTTTTCTTGAGACAACATCACTACTTCCATTGTCATCTGAAAATAAATGTAAGAAATACAATTTTTAAAATAAATATTTTCATAAAAGCATTAAAAATAAGTTAAGTTTTTATTTCAGTTATTTTCTATTTTTCAATTTATAACATTAATACAAATATTGCAATCAATTTTATTTCATATTTTTTTACTAATGTATGGAATAAGCTTTATAGAATCAAAATTTAATAAAATTAATATATTATGTAAAAAGGAAAGTTCTGAAAATATTAAAATTATACATTGTCCTAAAGAAAGTACTCAAAATTTCAGTGAGAAAGGAAAAAAAAATGATTAAAATAGCTTTCTTCTATTTGTCTTATTTCATATTTGCAAAATGTGTAAAAACAAATTTTTACAGAATGTCAAAAATTAGAATACAAACAATTCACTACACATTTTGGATACAAAGGGAAACAATTACCATCATTTAACAGAGTTGCTCTCTCTTTTAGTTGTTCAACTAACTGCATTCTATTTGATTTCTGTTCTTCCAACTGTTTTATCATTTGGTCCCTTTCCATTTCTAACTGTCGGACAGATGCAGATAATTGTGCAACCTACATTAAAAATGAGAAAAAAAAAACTGCAATTAATTTGATTAAGTTTTGGAATATACAAGAATATTATTTAAAAAAAGACCACATTTAATTAATTTGTATTTCAGGAGATATAAATTGTATCTGAACAGCCTAGATTGAAGAAAAGAAGATGCCAAATTTTGTTCCCCATCACTTAGGCTGCGACAGCAGAAATATATTTGTGCAATAAGCAGGCATTTTGTTTTCATGTGGTAAAAATTAGTTGTGAACTTGGTCCAATCTACTTTTTTAACAACTTTTTCAAAGAAAAACATACTTTGGTAACCAAATGAGCTTATATAGACAGAAAGTAATTATCAAATTATAGCATTTTTACTACAAATATTATTATGGCCCCTTTGCATAAATAATCACAAATTACTTTTGTTGTTGTTGTTACTTATGGAACTTGCCATGGACAAGCCACACTGATACATCAGCAGATTTTAAGCCGGAAATATATGTCTCTTGTTTTACAGGTAGCGTCATCTAAGGCCAAGAGTACAAATTACTTTTAATTCAGCTATAGACACCTTTTTTAACCTCAAGTCCTCATAATTTGCAATTTTACATTTCTTGGCATATTATAATGTTAACCAAAAATGTAATAATGCATTAGGTTAAAGACATTATTTTATGTCACAACTAACACAAAATAGAAGTATGTCTGTACATCTGTGACAAGCTCTCCTAAAAAACATCTTTTAAAATAGTCGAAATTGGCAATGTAATAAAATAGATTATTATTTCTCCCCACCCATCTACACAAAAACAATAATGTTTGTAAAAAAGGTAATATGGGATGATGAAATTTATTTCAATCAAAACCAAGATGATATAACATATTAAAGAAAAAATGGGGTAAAAAGAAAAGAAAAGGAAGGGGGAGACTTACTAAATCATTTCTTTTAGAAGCATCTTTATCCTCTTTCTGGTTTTCATCACTCACACTCTGTGTAGCTAATGCCATTCGTAATTCAGAGTTTTGATTAGTTAGGACGTTTATTTGTTCCTAAAATAAAAATAATAAATAAAGAATAACACTCCAGAAGAAAATTTAAAAGGATAATAGAAGGGGTTTTTTTTTCTGTGATTCGAATTATTCAATCTCAAGAAACTGATAGATGAACAACATTTAGCAGAGTTGGTCCACCAAAAATAAATTTCTGCAGAAATTATATAAAAATAAATAATCATTGATAATCCTCCGATTTCCTAGCTAGAACGCTTGAAGAGTTGCCTTTATAAATTTATCACAGAGAGAAGAAAATTATTTCTTAAGTTATTTTATTCTGAAATCACTCGGTAAACACTAAAATTTAGAGTAGGCAATTTATTGGTAAATAACAGATTTTTTTTTTAAAAAAAAAAGAAAGTTTTTCAAAGTAGTATTTTAAGAATATTTTAAATTTTATTATTATAGCATAAATTCTAAAGAATATTTACTTTGAATTTTATTTACATTATTTAATTAGGAAATATTTTTATTTCTTCCTGACTGAGTAAATAATAACATTAGCTGATAAAAAATAAAGTTTTACACATTTTGACTTATTTCATATTTTATAAAACAGAATACATTCCTTAAATCATGAAATTAATAATATTTTAAATTATAATTATTGATTTATACAAACAAATCCTTCAATAATACTGAAACATGCATGAATTTGAAAAATTCAAGACAATTTATTGCATTTCAATAACATTTTTTTAAACATAAAAATTGATGATGATTTAACTTATCTGTACATGTATAATATGTTTAAATTAATATCAAAATTGATTTTGAAACAATACATAGAGTGCTATGTGAATTCAACATGCTCCAAGGGCACACATATTTTTGAACACTCTAATATATTCCTCTTATTGTTATATTCCTCTTATTGTTTGATATTGCATATATTCCTCTTATTGTTTGACAAGCAAGAAGAGGAATATATGGACATTTAATTAGCATTTAGTATTAAACTAGCTCTTACCCACGACTTCGTACGCATGGAAATTTTGATGTGCATATGTGAGAACTGACAGCCTAATCACAATGTAAAATATTATCAAAACCGCATGCATGCATAAATTTTTACCGTTAATTGGAGCAACGCAAAGACGTGAATTTTAAGCACCAGTTGGGGTAACAAAATGCAGTTTAGAAATTTTTTATTTCAATTCATCTGTTTTATTTTGATTCAAAAGCACTTCTGATGGAATCAAAAGATCTATTAATTAACAATGCTTAATTTTAAATTTATCATGCACTACGAAAATAAACAGAATCGTTTGAAATAACCGGTCAAAAACATTGTCATGTCTAACATTATTAGCGTGAGGAAAAAACTACTTAAAAGCTACGTACTTGAAACTATAAAGGTACTTTAAAAAATTTAATCGAAAATGATGAAAATAGGCAAAAGGAATATGTACAGCAAGAAAAAAAATCAAAAGAAATTAATAGGAAATATCGAATTATATTAAAATAGAACAGCGTAAGAAAAAAAATTATAAACCATCTTTAGAATAGTAAGATAACATTAAAATGAAAAATGGAAACAGAAAAATAAGAAAGGATTAGATTTTTAAAAAGTTTTTTTATACTAATGAAAAAAGCTCTGTCGGGAAATCCTGCATTAAATCACAAAGAATTCCATTAGATAAGATAAAATATTTAAAAAATACTGGAAATAGAAAAATAAAAACAATTCAAAAAGCTCAGGCAGATGTTTTCAGATTTTTTTGGTGGGAAATTTGTTTTTAATTAATAAAAAATTAACCACTCAATTAACCGGATTAAAAATTCGCATATGTTTTTCTGTAGACTATAATCTATTTCTGTGCTAAATTTCATCCAATTTCCTTCAGCCATTCTGGCCTGATTGAACCCCATCATCCATCCATCCAAACTTTCACATTTATAATAATAGTATAGATTTGCATAAAGTATTCTTAAATAATACAATACTATGTTTTATGCATCTATTTATTATGCGAGATTTTTTTTATATTTTAAACAGTTGTTTCCTTATAAATTAGAACATAAACGTTGAAATAACAAAATGTACAATAATAAAACAAATTATAAAGCATGGTAAACAATTGGTTCAAATCAACTGAAATTTTTGTAACACTGACTGTTTGTTTCCACATGCTTCAAATGTCAATATTCAGTTATTTTGCTAATCGTTTGACATGAGAATGCATAAGGTTTTATTACCCTGGAAATGAAACAAAAATATTTGCCTCCTAGTAGGTTACACATCAATTCAACCAAAAAAAAACATAAAAATGAAATATCTTATGACCCAGTCACAATGTTTGACCTACTACAAATGAAAAAACTTGTGACCCACATGCAATGTGTTAAAGGAAGTTCATCAATTAAAAAAATTAGAAAACAGGAGGAAGAAATTAAATAAACCTTAAATAAAACAGTAATTTGAAATAAAAAAAAATAATCTAAAAACTGAAATTACCTGAGCTTGATGCAGTTCCTTCTGTAACATTTCAGTCAGTTGACCTTGTGCTTCATAATGTCTCATTCTATCAGCTATTTGGTTCTGTTGATAAATTCCTTTTGTGCTAGATGTATGTAATTTTTGTAACTCCTCTTCCCTCTGTGAAAGCTGAAAAAAAATTTAATCACAAAATTTAATGAAGTGAATATAATTACAATATTTTTACAACCTGAAAGCAAGCAGAAATATATTGACTGTCTGAAAAATTAAAACAAAATTTGTAAATGCAGGCTAAAATTGAAGATAAAGTAGATTTCATTTGAAAAATTGAAACTGAAAATGTAATTCCTACCTGTTCTTGTAGCTCATGAAGTTCTTTCTCCTGCTGGCTTAACCTTTCTCCGAGTTCTTTAGTAATGTGCTTTTGAGAATCAAGTTCTTCCACTAGCTTTAATTTATCATTGCTCTATAAATATTAATAAAAAATTAATAAACTGAAAAAGATAATAAAAAATCATCCTATCACAAGAATGACAAGACACATTTTAAAAGTCTTGAAAACGGCAACTAAGTGAAAATTTTAAAGTTTCAAATAATTTAGAATATAGTATGGTTTAGATTAGTTGTATAATGTTCAGTTGTAAAGTAATATTAAGGCTATTTTGGGATGGACCTCATAATTTTGAACTGCAGCCAGATGACAAGGATGACAATTGAGCTGGTTCGCCCCTCTCCACATCAATGGGAGAACATTTGGGCATGACAGATTTAAGAAGCAATTGATCCCCTTATACAATTCTTTGAAGGAATTGGGTCTTGGACTTGAAACCCTATGGCTTACGGGCCAAGACCTTACCACCAGATCACAGCGGCCCAATTTAGAATATACAGGCATGCATAAAATAACACAGGAAATAAATGATCACACAAAAAAACTTTCAAACAATCCCATTAATGATAACTTTAAAAACTATTAGCAATGTCATTGACTTAAAAAAATCATCTTGTTACATCTCATTAGACCTTTTTTGTTTCTCAACATTTACAAGATAATAAATGAAGAATTTCTTTTCTGTTGCAAATTCTAGGAATGTCTGCATTTATATAAATTGTGTTACACTTAAGAATATTTATTGAATAAAGGGTTTGAGATCCATACTGCTGTTTAGCCTTAAATTAAAGATAAATTTTTTAAAGGTGAATATAGATGCTATATGAAAAGACTTTTTATAAATGGATCAATATATTTATTATAACTAGTGAAAAAAGAATTTCCTCCGCACTATAGACTAATAATCTGACATCTCACATTACAAACATTTTTTTTCTACTTCTGTGACACATTCAGTCACTCTTTATATTAAGAGTACGTTACTGATAAAAGACAAGAACAATAATTCAAAGGATAATCAAGGAAGATGAAATTTTATCCTTTAATTACTTTGAAATGAGCAGAAATAATTTTCTTATTCCCTCATCAAAATAACAAAATTTTAAAAGGATTTCTTTTAATTACTCTCAAAAAAATCCCCTTATTGCACCTTTTTAGTGGCAGTAAGGTAATTTAGTAGCCAATAATCTAAAAATTATTGGTACATAAGTATTATACCATCCAACTTTAACGTCAAATTTAAAGTCATCCCCAATGAGTTGCTAAACTGCCAATTATGGCAATCCGGCAATGGTGCAATTTGTTGATCTTCATCGCCAAATTTAAATCCGTCGGCAATGAGTTACTAAACCGTTGGCAAAGACGGTATAATATGTAAGTACCAAATTATTCAGAGTTGGAAATGAAGAAACTGCTTTATAAAATAAATGGTTCTTGGAAAGTTGCCTCATATTTAATACATAGTAATTAAACCTATGAATAGAGATTCAAAAATTTTACATGTATTTTTACTTAAACAAATGAAAACAAAATGTGCTTCCATTTAGTTTTAGTTAAACATCCTGTTTTAAAGCAACACTATGTTATTTTGAGATGGATATCATAATTTTGAACTGGATGCAACAGCTGAGTTGGCATTCCTTTCTCTTCAAATTCTTGCACCCAATGTTCTGACAGATTTAATGAACATCAAATCAGCACATATGACAATTCTTTGAGGAATAAGGTTTCAAATTTCTAATCCTCTGATTTCAAAGTCAAAATCTTACCACTAGGCAATGAAAATATAAATAAAATGCAAGAAAACATTGAGAACATTTCACAGGCCCGGAAATTCAGGAACTATAGAAGTAAAAATTCCAAACCATAGTCAATTTTGATATTAGAATATATTTAAAAAAACGAAAATACAAATTACCATGGTTACAAAACCAGTTTGTAGTTCTTCAAGCTGCCTCTTCAATTCTCGATTCTGAGTAACAGCACGGCTAGCAGCAACTTTATCACTTTCCATAGTTTCCATCAATCGATTCTTATCCACTTGATCTTCTTTTAGACGAGCTATAATTTTTTCAAGCTCAGCTATTTTATTATTTTGTGCTTCAAGTTGTTCTTTCATACTCTCATTATTAGAAATCTATAAAATACAATATTAAGGGAAATTATATTTAATAAAATACAAACACGACTGCAAATAAAAAGCTAATCAAATTATATAATAAAATATTTCTTCATTGATTTCATACTATTGTTTATCAGTCATAAATGCTGGCATGAAATGATCTTTTAGAGCTTAACAGGCTGTATATAGCAGTTGTTACATCACAAATCTAACAAACTTACATGCTCTACAGCAGAAAAAGATGTCATTAAATAACAGAAAAATAGAAAATAAAATCAAGAGCATACCCGAATCTATTCAAATCCCCATAATATCAGCATTCTTCAATAATTCATTATTTAAAAATAAATATATTGCTTAAAATATATCACCAATAAATTTAAATCTATTTGTTATTCCTAAGCAAAACATAAATTATCTAAAGATTGTTAAAAGATGACATTGATGTTATTATATTAATTTAATATAATGCTTATGACTGGAGCTATTAGTATTAAGTATTCTATTCATTGGACACATATTACTTATGTGACTAAATCATATTTCCTTTTTACAACTTTCTTATTCGTTGATTTCTACTGTTTCTTTATTATTATTATTACTTTTTAAAGCAAATTAAAATGAATTCCAAATTCCTACACAGATTTCACCGGCATGCATTGTCACTTGGCTAGATCTTGAGATTGAAGTGTTATTCTTTAAAATTAATTATTTATATATATTACCAGAAATTCAAAAGCAATCGTTTTTTATATTTTTTTATAGTTTAATAGTTTTGTCCTAATTTTTTTTTGTTGATAAGTCTATGGAATTCATATTTAAATAATAACTTAGAAGAAAAATCACAATATATTGAACTTTACTCACTTATTATACATTCTAAATAAATGAAATAAATAATTTCAGCATAAAATTATCTGCAAATTTCTCACTTATGAAACGATCTTAATTTTAACCTCAAGAAAAGTTATAAATAAAATTATTTAAAATGGATTCAGTAAATCAATATTTAAATCTAAAAGGAAATTATTAACAGAAAATTTACCTCATTTTGTAATTTCTGATTGAGTTCTTCATTTTGATTTTTTAGAATGTTTATTTGCACTTTTAATTCAGATGGGTCATCTTTGGCAATGTTACCTATAACAAAATAACATATGAAATTTACACATTCATATATATATGTAACAATAACTGTAATTAATTGATTAATGTTAATATCAAAGGCATTTATTGCTTTATTTGCAACATATTTACATTAATAAATTAAAAAAGTAAAATAATAAACAAATGACATAATATAAAAATTATTGAAACTCTGACTTAAATCAAACTCTTAAATATTGTTGCAGTAAAATAATATATATTAAATGTTACAGGGTCTTATATCTCATTGAAATCAAATATAAAACTTACAAAATTGAAAAGTTTTAAGCCTACATAGAAATTCAGCTTCTAATAAAAAATTCAATTCATAATAATTATTTTTAAAAATCTAATTCAAGTAACAATTTATAGATTTTTGAAAATCTTTCTGTTCCGATTCTTTTGGGTTATAAAGATTTTAAAAGTAAATTATAGACATCTAAAAAAATAATTAATATAAATAATACTTAAATATCTCTGAAACAACAGCTGGATATCTTAATGTCTTAACTATTTAATGTCTAAGATGAATATCTTCCAAACATCATTTAAGCAATTCAAAAATAAATTAGGAGAAATTTTATTAAGGTTTTATGTCACAAAACTTTTCTTTTAACCTTTCCTCACTTAAGTCCAAATTTTGGCCATAGATCTTTTCTTAGACTTATATTTTTACATATTTATGATAACAGGATAATTTTTTTTATATATAACCTAATTTAAATCTTTCACTGCAAACAGCTCAAAATTTTATCTTCCTGTTTTCTCTTATCAATTTTGTGTTATCTATCGAGTTATACACAGCTGGTGCCTATCACATCTCAGTTATTTTATATTTTATTTGAAACCTGTAAAATATCTTATTTTGAGAAAATTATACATTAAATCAGTCATAAGTTTAATCCTAAATCTAGTATATAATTCAAGATACTATAAAACTGATAAAATTACACTTCAATATATAACAGTTTTCTAATTTATTAAAAAGTTTGCACTGTTATGCAAATTAATGTATTAACTTCCTGCACATATATGGGAAGCATATACAAAATTATTTTGAGAACTGAAGGAAAGGATTGGAATGATGCGAAGAATAATTGTCAAAATGAAACATTCATATGTTTCATAGACTTGAAATTACATCCATAAACACATCAATATTACTAATTATTAATTTAGATACATATTTATTACCAAAATATTGATTCAGCAATTTAAAAAATAAAACATGGGAGGGAATCCTGCAAAATAATACTCAATATTGAAATTTAAACCTTTCATATAAATAATACATAAATAGAATATTTTGTAAAAAATTAACGTTACTTTCCAAATACATAATTTGGCTGATCCACAGCTAAACAAAGAATATGAGTATTAAATGTATTAATAAAAATTCTTCATTGATTAAAATTTTTTCTCTTCTGTATCCACTAAAAATAATATTATTTTAATACATTACTAAAAAAATGTAATCAGTAAAATTTTAAATAATTACTATTTTGCTGCTGAATAGACTCCAACTTTTCTTGAAGAAAGTTCCGCTCTTTGGACAGCTGTTCTTTCTCCCTGGAATGTTGTTTTATCTACAATAAGACACCAAAGATAAGCATGAATAGATTATTAGAGAAAAACAGGAAATCTTTCATTTTTTAGAATAACAGGAAATGTTATTCAAGCACATCTTACCTCATCACGCAGTGATGTTACTTGTTGAGTTAGTTGTGTAACATATTGCTGATATTGCTCTGCCATCTGATCTCTTTCCATTATCAGTTTACTTATGGAATCTTTGTTCTGAATAAATTTTAAAAAAATTATTATTAAAAAAAGAAATCATATGCATGTCTAATTAAAAAATGAAATATTACCAGAGAAAAATGTATTGCAATAAGCTGCAAAGTATTATATATGAAAAACAAACCATTAAAAAATTAATTTATAAATTCTATAATTACAATTTCCTTTATACTATTCTGTATAAAGTCAATGAGATGCTCTATTTTCTATAAGTATCAAATCAATGAAAAATTATCTTTTTAATAAATCTAAAAGTTCAGCAGATTTTTTTAACTGCAAATTTATGAAAAAAATCAATTACAGATATAATGCATAACTATACAATTTTTGTCTCTATACATGATTTACTTTTTTTTGTTCATTAATGAAATAGGCACTGCTACAATGTAGCAAGAACTGCACATAAATCCTTAATAAAAATTGCATATAAAACTCAAAAACCTTGACATGATTTTTAATATTATTTTGCGATATATATTGGGCATAATTTTCTGAATAATTTGGTGTATTTTGTAATTAAAACGCATTTTTACAATGAACTTTCATTTTGCTAACCTAGCAGTTGTTTATTCTGACAACTACTAGATTACAGAGGGTCCACTATATTATATATATATATTTGACAATTTTATAAATATTTCTAAAGGAGAAATGCAACCAGATAATGTAAGAAGAGTGTAACTCCCATTTAACAAATTTTAATTTAAAAAAATCGATTTTAAATTTATTTCTTTTTACTTATTATTAAAATAGTTTCATAAGTAAACAATTCCAAGAATTAAATAATTATTATCATTATAAGCTGGCACAGTTTTATAATGCGCATAATTAAGTTCTAAGAATTAATTATGAACGCACAATTTTGTTATTAAAAATTAAAGAAAGCATGTTTAGCTTTTAATCATTTGAGATACAAATTTAAATCTGACTAAAGTTTGTTGTTCTTCTTTTAGAACAAAATGAGTTCTGCAAAATCTGAGACATTTTTCAAATTATTGTGGATGAGAAACAATTGTAAATAATCATTCGTAGCTCTTGAAGCGTTTGCCGCCAATTTTTTATCATTAATATACTGATACATAAAAGTATTTGTGGGATTGGAAAGGATGAATGGTCAATTTAGCAAAGATAATTCAAATAATAAATTCTAATATTTACAGTGAAATTTACAAAGGGGAAACAAAAATCAACTAACCAAAGACAATCTTTTCTCTAATTCAAATTTTTGCTGATAAACTTCTTCTAATTGTGATCTATTTTCATGTTCACCATTTGAATCTAACTGCTGAGTCTGAGTTTGGGCAAGAGCCAATTTTTTCTGGCATTCAGTTAACTCTTGCGTAAGAGCTTGTAAATCTTTAATCTGTAAAATATGAAATATATATTAAGTGTGTATATATACATATATATTATATACAAACAAAATAGATTATTCTGGAAAAAAATTATAAACAAACAATAATAAAATACATAGTAATGATTTACAGGAAACTCCTTCAACAGGGAAATAAAGAGCAAAGATAAACATTCTCTCCCCCTACTAAAAGCATTTGGTAAGAAAAGGTTTCCCAAAAATACAAAAATTAAACAATGTGCAAAAAAAAAAAAAGAATGTCAATAAAAGCGATTAATGAACCATTATCCTTAAATTAAGAACAACACAGAAAAAAATAAATTACTGATGCATTTTGAATCTTAAAAAAATTCCCAATGTTCAATGTAAAAAAAATTAAATTCACTTCAGATGAATAAAAATTATATTTTAGCTAAAACACAATCCTGGTAAGTTTTTAATATTTCATGTTATATATTGATTAAAAAACAGAAGAATAACGAAAAATAAAAATGCATGTGCTCACTTTTTTATTCAGTTTTTCAGTCAATTCAGAATTAGCTGACTTCAACTCTTCATTTAATTTGCTGCAATAAAAAGTAAGTAAATGTAAGAATATTCAAAACTTGAGAGTAAGTTTAAAAAAAAAAAAACTGGAATTTTATCCAGCCAAAATGAGTCACTAAAAAAGAGATTGGTCCAATATTTTGCAATCTATATTAATAAAAATGAATCGCGAAATGCATTGCTAAGCGCAAAACTGCAGAATGGCTCAACCGATTTGGCTAATGTTTTTAAATATTTTCATTAAGACACCAGGATGGTTCTTATGGAGATAAAAAATGAAAAAACTGGGAGGAAAATGGTTAAAACCACACTTTTCTTACTTTCCTGCCAAAAATCTTCATCTCCTTCCCCCACACCAATTGAGTAAGATAGCAGGAAGTAATAAATTATGATTTGTTTAGACATAAATATGGCAAGTTGGTTTTCATTTATAGATAATGGTTTTCATTTATAGAAAACAGGATGTTTAAAAAAGAAAGAAAATAGTTGCTTTTACTATTAGTCTGTATGGATATTTAATCTATGCCTTCTCAAATAATCTGGATAGGGGAAAAAAAGAATAACAAAGGGAAAAAAGGGGGGTTGTAGAAAAAAAAGTAATGAAGAAAAAAAAGGATAAAAAAAAAGAAAAAAAGAAAACAAGTGTGTGTGTGTGTCACTATTATTTCCTCTGTGAGCAGCATATTCCAAGCTGTTTTTAAACTTTCCCATCTCTTGAAAACCAATTGTCTTAATTTGTTTAGTGTGTTTACATTTATGAAATTTGAATCTCATTATTCTATAAAAACGTAGAATTTTAAACCTTTCCCTCCACCATTTAAGTAAAATATCGATTCCGGGACAATCATTGCATGAATAGAAAGAGAAAGATGAGTAGTACAATGAAAAGAACATCTGAAGAAAATGCTATAAATGAATTATATGATTATAAAAATTTGTTTGGTTTAAAAATATTTTGGTGAAAAACATGTTATGAGACTCAGCTACATAAAATATATGGATATTTTAGTGAGCATTAATACTGGCGAACCGACTGGTCGCCAAAGGTGGCTAGTATAATTGCTCTACTTCAGATAAATTACAATATTGAACATTTAGAATCATATTAAAGTTTAGTAATAACAAAATAAACAAAAAATTTCTCAAAGAAAAAAAGGACTAACCTAATTCTATAATTTTCTGTTTTTAACCTTTCTATATCTTTTGCAGACTCTTTACTTGCCTGAAATAAAATACATATACATTGGAATTAACTGATAAAGCATATATATTAAGAAAATGATTAAGAATTGTTATCGTTATTACATCATAGATAAGAAATTATCATCTAATACATTCCAATAAGCTTTTTAAAAAGTCCTAATTCAATAATAAATCCATACTTATAAGTATAAAGGAATTTCAATTTTTCCAACTAAACATAATTCTCGTTCCCACTAAGAAAAAAGGACAATATATATATATGAAGAACAAAGTATGCATAATTATTTGCCATTTTTTTTTTCTTTTTGGTATTGTGGTGAAGAATACAAATATATTATGAAAAAGAAAATTCTCTACGAACATCTTTTAACAATTTTTAAGGATATGATGTATCTTTGGTGGAATTAGAAAGGTTTCTTTAATTATGCTTTGCTTCTTCAAAATGGAATATGCATTGTTATTTTTTAGTGGCCATACTGAACAAAACAATGCAAAGCAATAAGAAGTATAATTTTCTAGCATAACAAAGCCAATCACTCCCATAATTCTTTAATTGTCAGGTACTAATAATATTGATTGTAATGTTATACTTTATTTTCTATATTTTTCAATTATAAAATCTAGAAATTTCACAAAGAAATCAATTCACTTTGAAATTACCATTTCTTTTTCCCATATAAATTATTTAATAGTTAAAAATCTAAAAATAAATCATACAAAAGCAGAACTAAATATATGATACATAATTTAATAAGGTAATATAAAGAAAAACAATGTCTTTACTTTCTTATAAAATGAAAAATGCTTTAAATTAAAATCCTATGCATAAACTGGCAGTATAATAAATTTTAAATATAGCTTGTTTTTCTATATTTAATTGTTTATCTATATTTATAAATTAATGATAAAAAAGTACATATAGATTAGAATTTAGCTTAATAACACTAAATTTCGTCTTCACCATTCAAAATATCTAAATATAATTAAAAAATATTTTTAAAGTAAATATTTTCAAAATGTTTAAGTCATTGTATACTTTTTCTAATTGTTGATTGGAGTTACTCAACGCAATGATCTCCCTTTCAAGGTCGGATGCTCGCTGTCTAGAGGCTCTTAATCTTCCTTGCAATTCTTCTATTTCACCTAAAATAATTATGCATATAAATATACATTTCAGAGTAACAACTAAAGAATAATTCAATGTCTTCTTAATAATTTTTCACATTAATATTCCTTTTTGAAGCTCCTCAACTGCTGTTTTGGAGAACTATCAAACTAAATGAGGAATTCTGAACAACAGTCAAATGAGAAAGAGGATAACTGTTCCCTAATTTCCACAACATACCAGTAGAACAGTGTTGGCCAGAACATATTTCAAGTATATCAAGCTAATGCACAATTAACATTTGGTAAAATTAAGTTTTGAGAGCAATAACTTATTGATCTCAACTAACAATGAAACCTAAACTTTCCCTATTTATAATTATGAGAAATTACATTTATAAAAATATAAAATATTACACATAAAGGCAGTAAAATTTTAGAAACTTAACTTTTTTTTCATTACTTACTACAATTACATTTGGTTTATGATCATAAATTTGAATGATAAAATTAAGAGCACTTCAAAAAAATTAATATTTATTAAAGTTTACACAAAATAAATGAAATTTAAATAAACCAAGTATGAACTTTACAATATGCAATATAAGTTCAATAAGTAAACTATATCAATACACAACAAATTGAATACCACCATAATCTAAGCATTAAAAAAAATCGCTATCAAAATATTTTTGCACAAAGAATACAAATATGCCCTATCTCGAGTGTTCAAAATATAAAAACAAAATAAATTTTAAATAAAGATCATGGGAAAGTAATTTAAATAAATAATTGAGATCTTACAATTAAAAATAAAAAAATATGTCCTAAGAATTTCGAAACAAAACCAAACAGATGTAATTGTATAACAAGAAATGAATTTGAAAAATATATATTTGAATATTCAACAGCCTTTAAAAAATGCAAAGAAATTTTTGATGCTTTTTTTAATAAAATTTCCCTCATTAATCAGTTTTTACAGTTTTCTACAATATTCATAGCAAAAAATTAACTAGAAATTCCATAACATTTGAAGGGTATGCCAACTAACAGATATCATCTCTAGCTGCTTTCCCATTAGTCAGGCAATAGCAAAAAAATTTGGCAGAATTCTACATTATTTGCCAATTTTTTGATGCCGCCCGGATAATGAAAAAGCACCATTCTCTATTATTAATTCAAAATTTTCATAACGACATTTATTTCTATATACATAAACCATATAAAAAAGCAGTAAAATATAGTAATTAAGATTTACCAGCTTTTTGTTTAGCTGTCTGTTGGCTTAAAGAAAGTGAGGATTGCAATTCAGTTTTCTCTGCAACAAGAATACCAATAGTTTGAATATGCACTTGAAGTTGATCTTTAAGGGTCACTTGTTCTTTATGTGATTTTTCCTGAAGCTCCTTTCTTTCTTGGTCAAAGTTTTGATTGAGCCTTTTATTCTTTGCTTTCTGATTTAAAAATATAACATTATTACAGATATGAAGTAGTAATGTAATCAAATTACTGTAGCAAATTTGTTTGCAGTTTGTTTTTTCTTGTATTAAAGATATAATTCAATGTCATTGATAAATATTAAAAATATCATAATTCATACTTATATAATTATTAATAAGGACTCATAACATTTGTCAATGACTGATTACTAGTCAAATTATTTCAAATTTTATAGCCACATGAATGAAGAAGCACTTTGAGATTAAGTTTTAAAAAGAAAAATTCTTGGAAAAAAAAGATATCTTTATAATTTTTCAATTTTCTTCTACATATTTAGAATCAGTACAAGTCCATGTATAAATGGAAATAATCAAGATCCAATGAAATTCAAATTTCATTGATTTACTGATACTGCTCAGTTTTGGTGCAATCGGGATGCTTGAATTCTACACATTTAGTAATAATTCACTAGGCAGGTTTGGGAACATTTAAAAATGGATATAATAAAATATAATTATTTCTACATTAGGTATTATTCATTGAGAAAATCAAATATTTTCAATTTAACAGATAACCAATTACTAACATTCCCATTCTCAATTATGAAATTACTTATTATGGGCGAGTCATTCATCAAAACTGGAAAAATGACAGAGAAAAAGAGATGCCAAAAAAACTAAAAGAAAATTTTTATTGCTGTCCTTTGATATATAACTAGTATTCAAAATAAACTGATATTTCTATTAAGTTGAAACGTTTCTTTTGTAGCCTACAGATCCTTAAATCTTGCTTAGACTTTTACTAATTTCACCAGTGCATTATTTGAGTTGATGACTCTTGTTACAGAAAGTACCAGCAATATTATGCAAACTAACGATACTGTGAAAACAGCATTTCGTATCTGTTTTTGATTAACAAATAAAAATGCCTTTTTTTACTAAAAAACCCCCTAAAAGTAGGTTATTGTGAAAAATTAGATAATACTATTAAAAAAAGAAAGACAAAGAAATGCATAAGTAAATATTACAAGTTTTTATTAGAGTAACTATTTTCAAATAATTAAGTATTCTGCATTCTTAATTTTATATATATGCTGCTTCTATTTATCTTAAACTGCAAATTTAATATTTTTAGAATTTTATTTTATTATAAATGAACTGAACATGAAACTGGTTTTAATTAACCTATTATACAACAACATTCAATATAAATATTAAATAAATCCAACAATTTTCATAAAATAAAAATGTGTTTATTAACTTATTTATAAAATTCAAATTCTATAAGCATAACCAGAAGAATTTTTTAAATAAATTAGATAGCTCTTCTTTAATTTGTTAAAAATTAAAATATTAAAGTTTTACACTATATTCAAGTTAAGAAATTGACATTAAAACTACAAGAGACATTACAGTTTTACTCTAAAGAAATATATAAAAATCATTGAAATAATAATTAATTTAAATATGAAAATTTAAATCTGCATAAAATTTTATAATAAGCTGACAGTAGTTATCTTAAATAAATATGAAATGACAAAGTGGCAAAACTTGATTTTAGACTGAGATAAAGAAAAATTTCATAGCGTAGAAAAATAATTAAAAAGAAACCGAAATAAAAGTAAACTACTTTACCAATTCCTGAAGCTGAAAATGTAGTTGATCATTAGCCTGCCTTAAGTTATTCACTAATAAAGCTAATTCCTGATTCCGTTTCTCTAAACTATTTTCTTCAGAACTATTTGAATCTTCTTGGTCTACAGTTCCATTCATAAATGCATTTGTTTCACTCATTAATCCGTTAACTTGTAAGGAGATTTGTCTAAGGCTTTCTGTGGATGAATATTCTCTGCAAAAGACAATAAATAAAAAAAAATGCTTTAACTTAATGGAAAACAGCCAAATGTACAAGATAATTCTTAAAGATGAACATTAGAATAATAAATAAAAAGATAATATTTAACAACTTCAAATGAAATATAAGATAAAATATCCAGTAATAATGTATCTGTGTGTTAAGGCTCACAAGGACATACTTATAAAACACAGAGCTATCAAATACTAAATAAATTAATCAACTTTTTAAAAATAAACAATAAATATCTGTGATCTTTTCAACATTTCTTGAAATTAATAAATTAACATTCTATTTAAATGATTGCATCATTCATGAAAATGTGAATAGTGATGTAGAAGTATATCATGACCAAAAATTAATTGTATTTTGTGGAAACGAATAACACTGGACATGACTGGGATGAAAAGAAAAAATTTTCACCTGCATTAATTCACTATATATAGTAATTTTATTTTCAATTTTATAAAAGCTAAGAATTAAAGAATTTCAGTATTATTATTATTATAAGACTGGTATAACTTTCATTAAATTGTAGATAGAATAAAGCCATATCCTAAGCCAGTTTTTTTAGATCATTTTTTTTTAATAGAAAAAAGCAGCATTCAAAAATAGACTGTAAAAAAAATGTTTTATTTCTTACTTTTTATATTTAATATTTAATGAAAGTATTTAATGAAATTTAATATAAATATTTAATGAATATTTAATGAAAGCCGCTTTTATAATACATTTACAAAATGAAAACAAATATATATATATATAGTTTTTAATAATTGCAGAAACACATTATATATTTTACAAGAAAAAAATGTTTAGGCTTCAACAAATTACAAAAACAAATTTCTGAAGTTTAAAAAACACACACACACAAGTTAGAATCCAAAAAAAAAAAAAAAAAAAAAAATGCCAGTTGAAGCATTTTTTAAATAAGCATTTCCAGCATAAGATAATATATAATATTTCTTCAAAATTTAATAAAATGTATCAAATAAAGTATTTTATTCAATGCAGTGATTTAAAGTTTAACTAAAGCATTTTTTTTCTTTAAAAATAGTAAAATTATGAAATAAATTTTTTTTAATTCAAATTTTCCAAATAAAAATATAAAATTAAGTTTACTTTTAATTGACATTTTAATGGTCCAAGTTATTTCCAAATTTTAGTTACAGTTAGGGTTCTCTCTCTTTTCCAGATATAAACTGTCTTCTCTTCCTTTTTTTTATTTATTGTAAAAAAAAGGGTTAAGAGAGCGATAAATTTTTAAAAGTTTAAACTTCTTCGTAGAGCTGATACACAGAAAATTACTTCTTATTATATTTTAATTTCTTTATCTTTCACGTTTTTAGTGTAATAGAATTTAGCAGATATTTTTTGCAATATTCTAATATATGTAGAGTTTTATTTTTAAAAAATGAGTTGAAATAAAAGAGGAAGGTTTGGAGTATGGCTAAAAAATCATACTTAAGGAGAATTTTATTCATTAAAACAATTTTAAACATATTCAAATTAATGGAAAATTATTTCCATATTGAGATATAAAATCTATTTATTTTGAATAAATTGTGTATTTGTAAAAATCTGTTCCCGAATTTTGCAATTCAGACTAAATTAATGCATGATTTAACATAATGAAATATAAATAAAATTATAATCAAAACAAACTTTGGATTATTTAGCTGTAAATCTGATTTGGATTTCTGGATTGTTACAGAGCTGCCCTTTGCTGTATCAGTTTCTTCACTGTTGTCTGCATTGGCATTTAAACTTAAGGTACTAGAGCCCCTGTAAGAAAGGAGAAATTCTTCAATACAATAATTAGTTAATACCTCAAAAAAAAAAAAAAACTTAAAATAGACTAATCTTTACTTTTATAAATTTTAAACATACTATTTTAGCCAACGATATTCTCTCTACAAATACATAATAAGAATTTTTCTAATTAATAATTTTTGTCAGCAGTTAAATGAGGGTAAAAGAAACCAGAAGGTAACTAATAAATATTTCATATATAAATATTTTTATACACAAATGAAAAAAAAAACTATCAATATAAGTAAAAAATACTGAAATAAATATTCTTATAAAAATTCATTTTATAATTAATGTAAAATTACATCAAAAATAAATTTATATTCTCATGATGGTATATAATTAAAAATACTAAATAACTATGGTATATCAATAAAAATGACTTTACAATAACTATTTAAAATTAGTTTGACTATAAACATGATCAAAAACTATACTTGGTTTGACTATAAAAATGATCAACATTTAAAAAAATAAATAAGGAATAAAATATCATCAACTGAAAAAAAAAAAAAAAAAAAAAATTAAAAATTAAAAAAAAAAAAAAAAAAAAAAACATCTATATTAAAATTGAGGTTCTTAACTTTTTAAATAGATGCAGCATATTTTAGAATTATCTAAAAGAATTCACTATTATATCAATAATAACATCTATATTTTATTCCTTTTTTAAGAAATTTGAATACATTTTAATCTAATTATCATAGACAATTGACAAAAAAAAAGTTTTAAAACAAGAAATTAAAGTTTATACTATGAGATGCTTTCACAAAAGATAGTAGAAAATGTTTGCCATTTCATGAAAATATCCAGGTTATTCTAAATCTCTCCTCCGGAATGAATCAAAGTTTCCATTACAAGTATTTAGATTGCATAAATATATTACTTATGTAAAAATAATTACACTTTAGGTCAAATTTACAATAGTACACTAAAATTCCTAATGGCAGTTGAATCTCTACTACATGATTGCAGCCAATTAATCTTAAATAGAATAAAAATAGAAATAAGGTAGAGAAAATAAGTGTGAAATTATCAATTTACAATCATCACAATTTATTTAACAATTGAAAGTTACCTATTTAGGGATTGTTCCAGATTGTGTTTTGTATCATCAAAAGTAGGCACCTAAATTACAGAAGAATTACATTTAAATAAAAAGAAAAAGATTGCAAAATTAAAATAATAATAATATTTTAAAGTTAATTAGAAAAATGTAATTTACTTCCTGAGGAATTTTTTCAGCAGATGTTGCAGTTGGAGTGCTGCCTTCAGATGAATTCGTTTGCATCGAAGTCGGTTTCTTTCGAGATCCTTTAGCTTTTGAACGTTGCTGTTGGAATTGTTTTAGCTATAAAAAGTTAATTACGATACATTTTTATTAACAAAGAGATATTTTTTAATAAAGAGCTTTCAATAAAATAGCAGTGTAAGTATGATTGGATAAATTTAAACAACATATTCAGCAATACATCTAGCTCAATAAATCTTATAACTGAAATTCAACACTTTCCAAAACTAGTACAAGCTACTACTATTTTTCCTATCAAATAAAAAAAACCAAGTTAAAAATGAGTTACAAGTTTTAAAACTGAAATAGAATGTAAACAACAGCAATGAATCACTGCTTTTATTTTTAAAAAATGTTATTTGCTTTTATTCCAAATTATAATGATTCACAGATCAAAACATCAGGAAACTGAGATATTTTATGGAGCTTATATGAAAATATATAATGGAGCTTAGTGACAATTGTAATCAAAATCTAAACTCACCAAGTAATCTGGAAGATGGGGGGGGGGGAACTATAATATACAAATATCTTTATTTCTTTACTTTAGCTTTTTTTAATGCCAAATTTTGAATTTAGAGCTTTTTTTAAAAATATGAATTTTTTAACTTCTTGCATGAAAAAAAAGTAGGTGTTTTTAATGAACGGCTGAGTCTAACACTCGCCAACTGTAGAACCAAAACTAAATTAGCATAGCAACTCTATAAGTGAGTTTCTAATTTATAAGAAAGTGTTTATACAAAGTTTATAGAAAGAACAAAATTACTGCCAACAAATTTCTAAGCCTTCCTCATTAATTAATAAGCATTAAAAAATTATAAGCAAATGAATGCAAATAAAAATGGGTAAATGATTTTATTTTAGAGAAAAAAATATTGAGATATCAGCAAAACACGATTTAACACTGTAATATCAAACAATCTTATAGCATTTAGTTATGCAAAAAGAGAAACCTCTGATTCTGATAGTCTGTTATGTTAACCATATTATGATAATCAAACAATTGAAATAATAAAAATATTAATAGATAATTAATATTAATTATGAATCAATATATAACTGTTCTTACCATAAACATAACATTGCCATGTATTATTTTTTTAAAAAAATGTCATAAAACAAAAATAGTGCTAAATTAAATGGCATTTTTATGAGCTAATTAAGTTGTTAAATTAGTCATTAAACTAAAATGTAATTTGCTTGAATCATTATACGTTAAAATATTTTTTGCATGTATGTATATGTTATAATCATTGATATTATATAAATTATAAAGTTAAAAATTTTCTCGAAGAACATTTAAGAATATTTTGCCATATTATAGCTTGTTAAATTCTTTGCAATGTTACATTAATTATAAAAGAATTACCCAGTAGCAGGTCAGCAGATATAATTTATTTTCTTGCTGATCTGCATAGGGGCCAAATTTAGAAAATCTATATTAATAAATATTATTTATGAAATTGAAACTTTAACTACTCAAATTGTAAGAAACTTTCTAATTCTATGGTTTTTTTCTATTTAGAGCTATTTCAGCTCTATTCCCCTGCTCCAATCCAATCTTTGTTTTTACTTTCTAAACAACACTAAGTAATATCTATATTTAAAAAAAATGGTTTCTTTTCATAATTCAATTTTTATAGCAATTTCATAGACATTCCTCATGTCATAGGCAAATCCATGCAGATTCTGCTAATATTAATAATTAAGTAATAAAAATTAAATTTGTAAAAAAATGCAAAACTAAAAATGCATTGCCTATGATTTTCTATGCAAAGATATTTACTAAATATTTTATTCTTTATAAAAAAACAAATATATTGATAGCAAAGTATAAGATTTATAATTAAAAAAATTTAATTAGGAGGTTAAATCACTAAAAGTAATTTTTATTAAAAGATTAATTTGAACACATAATTTTTAACTAAATATATTCAATTCACCATATCAAACACCAATCTGTTCATTACTCTAATAAATTGAAATAAAATGAGCATTAACTACCTGCCATAGGTGAAATTAAAACTTAACAGCCTGTCACTGGTGAATATAATAAATAAATTGATACGGTATCTTTGTCAATAAATTATTAGTAAAGGGTTAATATCAAATATCAAAATGAAGGTTAACATATTAGACTTCTTCAAAACATAATTTCATTTACAAAAATAGTACATCATTTTTAAAAAAATTCAGTACCTTAAAAGTCATTTTACATAAAATAATAAGCAAATGTTTAATTGGAAAAAAAAAACACATTAAAAGGCAAATCAAAAATTATTGGCTTTTACAGCAGCTACAATCAAAACTAATTCTGATATATATAATTTACCTTTTTATTATAGGCAATATAGTAGTCAGTAATTTGTTAAAACTGACAGATAAATACAATTTTGATCATAAAACAATGGTTAATGAATGTAACAAAACAATGGAAAAAGATATGCTAAATATAAAAGAAAGAATGATGCAAAAGGGCTATACAAATTTAACAATTTGAATATGATAAAGCATTGATACTAAATATTAAAATCAGACTTTGCAACAACACGAAATCTGCCGATTCCAATGCTTTAAAGAAGCCTCGTTTCTTAAAGTTATTACAATTAATTTACTAATAGACACTATTAATTCTCATAATGCAAGAAATTCATCAATTTTTACTGCTTTCAAGGAAATTAATTATAATTTTAAAAAATAGAGCTATTTTGTTTTATTCATTATTAATAACAAACAGAACATAATGAATATAATTAAAAGAATGGAAGTAAAATGGATCCACCTGTAATTTAATTCATTTTGATAAACATGCAGGTTATAAATATTCATATATTCTCTTTTCTGGACACTGACCGGCAACATGATAAATTTGAGACCTTGCCAAAGCTTTCGAAACTAACGATACAAGAATAAAATGCATATTCTGATGCTCCCAATTCTGTAGATATATATAAAAAATGGTAAGAAACATCAAAATAGCTGTTTTATAAGTATGCCAGAAAGTTTTTAAAAATTAGGTTACTTTAATCAAATTTTCAGTGCGTGAAGTGTGGAATTAAAGATGTAATGGAATATTTAAGTACTTTCCACATAATTAAACATACTTATATCAATAGAATTTAGTTATTTTGCCAGCTGCCATAGATATCCTTATTCGATCAATATCATGTTTTGTTCTTTCACAATGATTTGTCAAATAACATCTTATCATACTGTTACACGTCAGAATAAGTGATATTACATTTACATTGAATTATATTTATAAGATAAATTGAGATTTTTATAAGAAAGACAATGCTAAATTTTTTACAAAATACTCTTCCTATTAAAATATTTTTCTCGTAATAAAGTACTAATTACCTTTTTTAATCCAGCAGCTAACTTTTCTTCCCTACTGATTTCATCTGCCATGTTGACAAATTACGTACTGAAGGAAAATGTAAACAAAAAAGAAACTCAAGATTGGTGGAACGTAGGTCGAATCAATTTAATAGATGAGCGATAAAAATCAGAAGAATTTTGAATGATCGTTATAAAAAGTCTTAAAATTTTTTAATGACAATCAACAAATAAAATAAATTTAACATAAGTAGCAAACAAATCAGAATATCACTTTGAAAAACGTGACGATAAATGATTTGCATGTTTTTAATTTTTGCTAAAGGAGAATGCTTCACCTACCAATGCATGATGAAAAAAAATTTATAAACTACAAAGAAGAAGAAAATATATATTTTGCACAGAAGATTTTTTTTAAAGAATTGTTAAATAAAAGAAATTACTTAACTGTAACTTTGCTCCTATTTTAATTGTACCGGTGGAAAATGTAAACATTGCCCAATAATTGCAGTAAATTATCTGCTAATTTCCGGCTCCTCTATTTAGAAAACACAGTTTTAACTTGACAGTCATATAAAATTTCAAACTTTCTCTTTCCAACTCATCATCTGATCTTAAAAAATGTTTATCTTAATTGCTTTCATAATTTTACAATGCAGTGTTGATCTACTCGCACAAGGTAAATTTATTACACATTTTTAATATTAAAATTAATAAAAATAGATTAATTTAGTATTTTTCACAATTTGAATTTATTTCTATATGATGGTAATATAAATCTAATTAATTAATTACATTAGAAAATAAATTTATAATCAGAGTTTGACAGTTTTGAAAAAAAAAGTCCTAAAATAAGAATTTGTATATTAAAAGAAAATTATTTAAATAAAATCATTTATGTGCGGGGAATAGGTTTATAGAAATTATATGGATAAGAGAAAATTCAAAATCCGAAACATATACTTGAATTTAAATATTTTCTGATATATATATATTCCATTTCTATTTGCTAATAAATGGCATAGTTTTTAATGACTTTCAAAAAAATTTCTTTAAAAAAGCTGGTGTTAAATTGTATTCAATCTTTTTTTTAGCTGCAATATATTGCAAATATTCTTAATCCACAAAATGATTTTTCAAAAATTTATACAGCTTTAATATGTATGCCCATCATGCATGGCATATTTAGATTTTTCCTAATGTTGTCATTAATCGATATTTTTATCCTTCCTCTTAGTATACATTCATCCAGTTCTTTTAATATGAACCATGACAAATGTGATGGTTTTCTTTTTAAACTATCCTTTTAAGAGTTTTACTTTCTTATTACAACCTGTTGTCATTTGTTATTTTGTTAAGAAAAAAGGCCTAAGTATATAAAAAAAATAACAAATGGCAGCACAAATTGTAATATCTTTTTATAGATTTATATATCATTATATTTATG
>JAOUZG010031332.1:1816339-1843300 GCA_026289955.1 Argiope argentata
GAGAACTTTACAGATTTTTATGACAAAGACTTAGTTAAATTCACTTTGGATAAGCTCCTTAATTTATATATAAAATCTATCAAGCCCTTAGAAGATGCCTACAAATACAATGATATGAAACATCACATAATGAATGGTAACTAATAAATATATTATCTTTCTAAACCTGTACCATTTTTTCATTATCATGACAACAGTCAAATTATAGCAGGTGTCACTTGCTTTAAAGTTTCTTTAAATGTGTGGCAAGTGTAGTTCCTTACAGCTGCCTAAATGTAAAAAAATTCATTCCATTTCCCTATTAATGTTTTTTATGATAACAAATATATGGCAAATTTTATATTGCTTTCATTAACCTTAATCTAAATTTTATTTATGTTTTTGAGTATAATTATAGTGTTTATAAATTTAGGAATAATATAATTGTAAAATAATTAATCTCTTATGAATTTTTAAAATCTTTTTATGTTCTGAAGTTTGAAATATGACCATTAATAATTTTTAATGTTTTTTTTAGAAGGTGAAATTTTTTCATTGCCTATGATAACCCTTGTTGGACCATGGAGTACTGGCAAATCTACTCTTATTAATTATATTCTTGGAATTGAAAATTCATCTATTTCTTTAGATGCTGGTAAGATATCTTGCATTATTTTCTTTCTATTCTATTCTATTCCCATATCAGATTTTATATTCTTATATGTGTGACCAAAATAACACAGTCAAAATAATTTTTTACTTATTTTCTTTTGGTATAACAGTGATTAATGTTAAAATTTCTTTAATATCTTTTTGATTTACTTTTATTGATATACATTCTAAATTAATCCATGGTTATACATTCTAATTAAATCCATGGTTATTTAATTAGAATGTATAACCATGGTACAGTCTTTCTTTCTTTCATTCCTTGTACGATTTATTATCTTGATTCTGAAAGTCACAACAACAACTATTAACTGTTCCTTACTAATATATTCATACTGGGCAATACAAAGTGCAGATTTATTATGTCAATTGCTGCTTTGATAACTTTTGATTAAAAATATAAACTCAAATATTATTAATTAAAGAAACTGGAAAAAATTCTCAAATATGTTCATTGAATATTATTAAACCCACATCAGATTTTATCTCCTGGAAATAATTCATATAGATCAACATCACATCATGCTCTAAGGCAGGGGTTCTCAAAAGGTGGGTCGCAACCCCGGGGGTTGGTTGCTGGATGTATCCAATGGGGTCGTGAAATATGGAAGAAAAGCTTAAAGATATTAATTTATTGCTATAGTTTTCATTAAAAAAAGAGTACATAAAGCTTTTAATAGGCATACAAGTTAGTTTTTCTGTTCTATTAGTTAATGGGATACAGGAGCTTCTTTGGAATTAACCAATTTTTTTAATGTCTGAAATGAGCTTTGTAACACACAAAACAAAGTCATTTTCCTGTGTCAAACGATTTCTTGATTTTGTTTTTAAATTTATCATTATGTAGAATACTTGTTCACAGTTGTAATGTGTAGAAAATGGCATCAAAGGTTTTAATGCTGATGTGGATAGTTCTGGGTATTCCTTTTTAATACGTATCCAAAATTTGTCGATATTAGCTATGTTAAAAGTTACTTTAGCTGACTTATTACTTAAAATCTCTATCAGTTGAGCATGATAACGGACACTTAACTCAGCTTTTCTTAGGGCTTGCTCATTGAATGGATTGACTATCCACACAATCCCACTCATATCCTTAACTGGAATGTAATCTGTAAAACTGTTCAATCAAAGTTTCGAGATGAGATGATACTAGTAAGGAGAAAGATGAAGTGTCAAGGGATGTGGCGCCAAACCCGACACATACTCTGCAAACTCTTGAATACATGTAAAATTTTCAAAATCTCTGTCTAACTTAAAGTTAAAACTTTAAGGGGGGTTGGCAAAACACTTTGTCTAAAAAGAGGGTCGTGATGTCTAAAAGTTTGAGAACACTTGCTCTAAGGAAACACCAAATTCTGATGGAACTCAGAGAAATCATATACAGTAGTAAGGTTTGGGGGTTGGAAGATTCCATGTTTGAAATCAAGTTCTACTGAGTTTTATTTCATAAGCATTGCATGAAAATATTAATCTGAGTTTATTGATTTTATCACTTTATGTATAGGACTGTATCACCATGAATCTCAACTTTTTAAGAGAAGAATATACTAATTTATGTTTCATGATTAGCAGGTGCATTAATTACAATTGTTTATGTATTTATCTGCAACTTGTTGAAAAATAGGGAAAAAGATTTTTATGTTTAAAATACATTTATAAATAACTTTAGTTTTGAATTTCAGGAGCTCAGCCAACTACATCTGACTTCACTATATTAGGATACAATAATGAACCTAAAATTGTTGATGGAAATGTTTTAGTTATGGAGAAACGATATTCAACTTTAGAAAAGTATGGGAAAGTTCTCCTTGAAAGGTTGAAAAACTTTCAAATTCCAAATAGCATCTTAAAGTTGGTAATGTATAAATTTTATTTGAATTTGATTACTGTGAATATTACACTTTTGAATGAACTTTTTGAATATTTCATATTTGCCTGAATTGAATTTTATAATTGATTTTTAATGCACTTAGTAAAGGGTTAAAGTTTTGAAATTTTGTACACTTATGTTTTCTTGATGACAATACACTATTTGACATTCTAAATTATTGTATGAATTAAGTTACTATTTCAAGCTCATGATACCAACTATCGATGAATTTAAAAAATAGTGGTAAGATTCCATAATTGTTTTATATAAGTATTGTATACTGATGCTCATAACATAATTTTGGAATGTAACCAACTTCTCATATAGCTATCTAGTATTTTTGCATTTTTTTTATGTGCATAAATAATAAATGTGAGCAAACCTGGATATTTTTTTGAATATATGTGGAACTTAATTCCTTTCTTTTTTACTATCCTATCCTATTACTTTCTTTCTTTCTTTTTTACTATTTAGCAGTTTATATGTTTTTTAATTTTATATCTATCATATTGTTACGTTTTTAGCTTTGCGGGTTCGGATTGAATGGACTTTATTTGAGGACAGCACAAACAAATTTATTTACAGTTATTTACAGGTATATACAGGATGACTTGGAAAAGTAAAACTTCAGAAAACACAATTCAGCAATAATCAGTCACTTACAGCGTAAATGCAAGTCCTACGCACAATAAACACGGTTTGCAAAACAGCTATAGTATAGCACGGCAACAGTCAATCACAGCGAGCTCAATAACACAGCGTTAACAGTAAACGCAAACACGGCTCACTAAGCGAACAGCTACAAGCAAGCGAAACGTTTCTCTTCGAGAGATTCACTTTGAGCGATCGACTGCCAGGAAGAGGCAACCCACCTCTTATATAGTCGGGCGAAAGCGTGGCCGTGCTACGGCGGAAGTTCCGAGAGGCTTCCGCGGTAAGGGAGAAAAACCTCGGCGCAGCCAGACTTCTCTCGGGGTTACCAGAACATTCTTCTCGCCAAGTCAACCCGGCTGGCGCGGAGTATCCCGTGACGCGCGGCTAGCGTTTTCACCTTTGGCGTGCGTTTTGCTCGCTCGTAACAATATAATGTTTTTTTAAAAATAAAACAGGCCTATTTAACTTGTTAGGAACTTTTACCAACTTACTGTTAACAAAACATTCTTTACAATGTTACAGTTTGCTCTTTATTTACAATCATTTTTATTACACTATCAAGTCTCTATATTCTAAACTTTGTAAACAAAATAATGCAGAATATAATATATCTATTATAGCCTATTCTTGTAACTTTAATTTTTGCCTTATTTCTTTTAATTAATATATTTCCTTTTTCATATTTATTATTGAATTCTTTATAATTTGCAATATTTAGTTTTTAAAATTAAAACTAATCTCAATAATAAATTTGTAATTTTAATCAAAAACTATTCAAAAATTTAAAATTCATTATTGTATTGTCTCTTAACAAGCTAATGGTATCAATTTTCCAAATTTTAAAATTGTAATATTAAAATAAATTTTTCACAATATCTTGTGAAAATATGGCAGATTTTATTTCATATTTAAACTATATATTTATACTATATTCATGCAATTTCATCATGTGCAGTTTTATGTTCATACTAGATAAGATTTTTTTAAAGAAAATTCATCATATTTGTTATTAACTGCATAAATTTATTTTCTTACTCATTTAAAATTTGGAAAATTTAGAGAAATGGCACTTTTAGTTAAGCAACAATATGTAATTTTAAGTATTTAACACAGTAATACTTTAAATTGCTTTAACTAAAAGTATAAATGAAACATCTTGTGGTATAGCATTTGTAAATTCATTCTTTTATTAAAAAAGATTCAGTTGCTGTTTGATTTTTAAAATTATTACATTATTATCAATTTTTATTTTGACATTATAATACTAATTTTATTATTTATTTTCCAATTAAATTAAAATGAAATAGAGAAATGAATACATGTGATGATCATATAAATATTTAATTTTTTCAGATTAATTTTGTTGATACCCCTGGAGTTATTGAGAATAGAAAACAGCAAGAAAGAGGCTTTCCTTTTGATGAAATTTGCCAATGGTTCATTGACCAATCAGACTTGATCATCATAGTTTTTGATCCTGCTAAATTAGATGTTGGAACTGAATTGGAAAAGATATTTAAACATTTGAAAGGATATGAAGCAAAAGTAATAAATGATTCAAAATGTGCAGATATAAATATCAGACAAATAAATATTTTAAATAGATGTTTGTTTGTTTTTCAGTTAATTAGATTATATAAAATGCTTGCACTAACCCTCTATGAGCCCATGTAACTTTCAGGTCACATTTTAATTTATCAACATTTTACAAAATAATTATAGCTTTTTTCATGAGATGGCACATAAATCTTAACTATATCATGTTGTAAAGACAACCAACACTAGTGTTAATGACCAGTCCTAGGCTCATCAACCCCGAAATAGCAAAATAATTGCTGTGCAAACTGTTGGCAGTAAAACTATGTGAAACCATTTGATTCATTTAAAATTATTTGTGCTTTTGTCAGTGATTACCAAACTATGTTTATGGATGCATGTACATTTATGCCTTACTCCAAATGAAAATTGTTTTGTGGACTTACACTTATGAATTATTATACACAGAATTGCAAATTTTATAGGCCAGTGTGACTTAAAAGTCACATAATGATTATATTGCAATAAAATTGTTTAAACACATAAATTTGTTTTCATTTGCATATATAGGTTTATAATTTCTAATTTTTCGTTCTCACATTTTTTTTTTTTTTTGAGTTACAAAAAATTTATCCCATAGAGGGTTAATATGCAACATTTTATTGTTTTATATGATTTATATTTATATGTAAAGAGAGAGAGTAACTGTAAGTAATAAAAATTTGAAATAATTAAACTTTTTTTAATTAAAAAAATAATAATTATGCTTAATGTTTTAATAAATATTAAACATAATCATGTTTAATATTTTACTTAATTTTTCAATTTATTAATTTAATTTTTATTTAATTATGTTTAGTATTTTACTTAATTTTTAATATTTATTTAATTATGTTTAATATTTTAATAAATATTAGACATAATTAAACAATTCTTCATTCATATCGTGTAAAACACATGATTTAAATACCAACTTTTTTCATTACTACAAGTAATGATAATGTATTTCTATTTTTCGAAAAAAAATTAAGTAAATAAAAAGCAAAAGGTTGAATTTTATTTTTAAAATGCTGAAGTGCCAATAATAGAAATTGAAATAAAAGTTACAATTGCTTATAGTTCTTTTTAAATATTTGTGTTTTGATCTAACATCAAGGATTAACATTTGATTTAACATTATGTAATTTTTATAGGTGAGGATTGTTTTAAACAAAGCTGATTCTGTGAACTCCCAAGAACTATTGCGAGTGTACGGCAGTTTATTTTGGGGCCTTTCTCCTTTAATCAATGTTACTGAGCCACCTCAGGTATATGTCAGTTCATTTTGGTCAAAAGCATTTCAAGGTATCTCTAAAGAATTCCAGGCCATGTTTATCAGGGATGAAGAATCTTTATTGCATGATATATTTGAAGTTATGGCCAACAGACTCCAAAACAAGGCCGCCTTTCTTCGACGTCATGCTGTTTTAGTCAGAAATCATGCATTGTTAGTTGATAGTTACATCAATGCCCTTGCTCAACACCGTTCATTTTTCCAGAGTGGGAAGGATATAGCCGATTTGATTTGTGAGATGCCGCACAAATACAAAGTATATCAAAAGGTTTTAGCTCACAGAGATATCAGTGACCAAGACTTGTTATCTGCACCTGAATATCAAGAGTTCTTCTCACTTCACTCTATGGAGAGCTTTATCTCATTGTCAAAACAGTGTGGATTCATATCATTGTGTCTGTTAGATGCGATAGAGAAAACCATTTATGAAGACATTCCAAATTTGTTGATGGAGATCGACAATATGAGGTCTCAAACCTGCTCCCACAAGCAAACTTGTAAAGGTATATGATGTATTAATTATTAAATAGAATCTCAATTTAAATTGCCATGATTGTAAGTAAATTATATTTCATAGCTTTGGATATAAAATGTGGGATGGATATTCATTTTTTAAATCTTCAGTCACTTGTAATGTCTAGAAATCAAAGCAAAAATAGGTACTCATAGTTTAGAAATCTTTAAAGTGTAAACTAAGGTTTATGTGCCATGAGAAAAATTAATTTTAATAGATATAAAGAATGTGTGATTGAAATTTTTTTTTTATTATAAGATACTGATATAAAATATAAATTAAGAATATCATAATATAATTATGCCATATTAATTATGTGTAATTATTAATTATTAAATTTTTCTTCCAAAATTGAATGAAATTTAGAAAATATATTTTTAGTGCTAGTATTTTTTATGTTGTTTTTTATTACATTTTATTAAGTTGCTGTAAAAAGTTGCTTTTATCTTAAAAACTCAAGCCTAAGCTATTTTTGCTGTTATTTTTAATAATTTTTTTGTTATTGTTTTTTTACTAAGATAAAATAATTGTTTCCTTATCTATAAATGGTGGTTAATTTTGTTTTAGAGTATTACTAAACATGTTTTAAATTTCCATTTTAAAAAATATATTCTGTAATACACATCTTTATAATTTATAAAAAAGTCCATTTTGCTTATTTATTTATAAAGAATTTTAATTCCAAAAACAATAAATCAGAATGGATCAGAAATCAAAACTTATGAGTTTTATTTTTAAGTAAATTATACACTATTACTCCAGTCTTACACTTTTCAAGGGACCATAGAAATATCGTTGAGAAGGCAAATATTAAGAAACGGCTTGCACAGGTAAAAATGCCCAGAGAAAATTAATGAATACATATTTTATTCTAGATTACTTCAACCTTATTTCTAATATCTACCTTAAATGAGTATTCCATGCAAAAATTGCTAATGCAACTCTACTTTCATGTTTTTACATATCCATTGGCTAGGAAGGGGGAAAAAATGTGGATTCTATTTTTCTAGACTTAATCATTTTTTACAATAAATTGCATTTACTAAGATTCAATTAAAGTTTTTTTTTCTCTATGTAAAACATTTAAATTTTACTAATATTGGTATATTGCAATATTAACCATTTTTTTCAAGCAAAAACATAGTAATTAATTCCTATCTAATTATGTAATTCAAAATTAATATTTGCTTTTATTTCTTTACCTAATGTTCTGCATTTATCTTTCAATTTCATAAAAATTATTTTGCTATCACCCACTCCATATATGGCAGCATATTTCTCAAAGAGTTCTGATTGATTACAATGCCATTTTAACTGTTTTTTTCTCCCACCTGCTTGGCCTTGTGTTAATGTTTGGAAGTTTATTATTTTATAAACTTTTGGTCACTTTATGAACATAAAATATTTGATGGGACCAATAATAAACACTAAAAATGGGAACATAAAATTGGGGTAATGCTGTATATATATGTGTGTGAGTATGTAATGATATTTTAAACTCTCAATTTAAATTCAAATTAATTTCCAATTTAAGTTAGCCATGATTACTTCATTCTAAAATATTATCTTATTTCCTGATCCATTCCACTTGTTCTAGTTAATTAATTCAACAGAAGCTTTGTAAAATTTGTGAAACAGCTAAACGTTGACTGCTTTCCCACACTCCATGTGAGAGATGAAAATTGTCCAGACAAGCATATTCCTTTAAAAAGATCCCTGTGTTTCTCTTGCCTCTTATGTGTGTGTCATGGAAATCCCCAACGAAATCTGATTTTAGAAGCTCTTTAAAAAATATTCTCCCTATCAAAATTTTACGGTATTTAAGTCCAAGGATGATGTTATCCTGCCCTTCTTTGCGCTTCCGCTTTTTTTGCTGTGCTGTGTGCAGATGCCACGTGTCCCTCAGCTTGTAAATAATGCTGGCTTCCTTTGATGGAATAAAACAAACTTAAAAATTCAACCTCTCTGCTCTGTTATTTTGGCCACGATTCTGCTATCTGCTTTCAACAAATAATTTAAATGTATATATATATATATATATATATATATATATATATATATATATTTTTTTATATATATATATATAAATATAGATATATATATAAAAGAAAAGAGTTAGAGCATTTAATTTTATTTTTTATAGGCTTAAGAAACAAAATACTCTCAAATTATAGCACAATTTGAATCCAAGAAATTTTATTACTTCCATCTAAAAAGATATGAACTGTTAGATTCAAATATATCATAGATATACCTTTTTTCAGTTAAATTTATATAACAGTCATTGTAGTCCATCATTAAAAAAGTTCTGTGAGATTATTTCTATCAAATTATTTTTGAGTGCTTTATTGTATTTAAAAATAAAAACAGAAGATTAGTGTGCATTATCAAATTGATTGTTACAATTTTCACTTTGAAAGGACTATAATCCATCCACTATTTATTTACTTTTTGTATATGCATAAAATTGCTTAAACAAATCTCTGGGATTTAAAATTATTAGCACATAAACCTTAGAACTCTGCATTGTCAATTAAATGTAATAAAATTATAGAAATACACTAAAAATATCACAATTATTATTTCCATCTCATTTTCATAGTTTCTATAGAATTTCTTTTACATAAATTTATGTTGTAAAGTTATATATCACCAGATCTATTGTTTAAAGACTTGTCAATGAAAATAATTTTAGTATAAATAAATTTTGTTCTTTAAATTAGTTGTACTTTTATGGATATTGTAAAGGCAGGTACTGGTAAAAATTTGCTCTGAATATTTATCAAAATTCTTACCACCCAAAATAATTGTAAATGTTTATTAGAGATTATTAGATTTATAGTTAATTTTATCTAATCTATCTCCAAATCTATTGTTATCTTCAAAATATTCTTATAAGAAATGAATGATTTTTTTTACATTTGTAGTATATTATCCATTTGCTAATGAACATGTTTTATGGGTATGCTATTAATTTAAAATGAATTTCAGATTATGTAAGAATAAAAATCCAGGGATGTAATTTTATGGAAAAAGTGCTTTGGTTTTGTTTGTAGGTTAGTAATGTTATTGTAGTAAAAGTTATTTTACTAGGAATGTTATTTATTATCCTCTTTGTAATTACTCTTTATGGAATTGCTGTAACAGAACTGTTCTAAATTTATGTTATGAAATCTATCTGTTCATTTTGATATTGAAAATGAATTTATCAGAATGCACTTAATTCATTACCATTCTTTTTCTTAATTCATTATCAGCAGAATTCTAACTATTGTGTAAGTTGTGGGGACTTCTGAAAAGTCTTACATACTCTATACAAAAATACATACTCTATTTTAATAGATCATGTTTATTAATATTCATTTGTGTTTTTTATGTCAAATGCTCAACAAATGCATTAAAACTGTAAGTTATATTATAATGGCATAAAAGAAAGAAATACTGCTTTAATCACTTTGAAAAGGGACTGAATGCATTTTAATACTGATTTTATATTTAATTTTAAAAATTATATGGAGATATTATTTATTATAAAGGTTTATAATGTGAAGTGTTTACAAAAGTGTTAAAACTGTAATGCTATGCTGTAAACTCCTTTTGTGAATTTTTTTGCATCGATTTTTATTCCTAGTTTTCCTTTGAAAGCATAATTAATTGTCTGACATTTGTTGATATATATATCATATAAGTATCGGTGATCATCTAGTTCTATCATTTTTAGTATTGCTATATGACGTATAATTTATATTTACTCACTATTATAAGTGCATCTGATTTATATTTAAATTATCTTATTTTGAAAAGGTTCCAATTTTAATTTATCTTAAAAGAAATTTTTTCTGTGATATCCTTGAGTATTATCTTCTTTTATTATGAATATTATTGTTCCTATTTATAATTGTTGTTTATATATTTTTTTTTATTTTGTGATTTCAATATAAAAATTGTGATAATTTTTTATTAGTTTGCATTAATATATTTAAAATATGTATTCCTAAAGTTATTCATTTATTTGTTAAAGTGCAATAATCTGTCTGTATTCTGGAAAATATCAGACTAGAGGATTACAAAATCCATGAATTAATAGATTCAAAATCCATTTTAATAACAAACCCTGTATGGATTTCCAAAATATATAAAATTATCCTATTTTAACTGATAATAAAGAGAATGCCTGTGGCTTGGTACTTTATAAACCAGGTCATTTGATTTACAAGTTCAGAATTTGACTCATGTACTTAAAACTACAAAAATGCATACTTCAATTTTTTTTTAAATTTTTAATGAGATTTTTTCAATAATTAAATTGATACATAGTTTGATGATTAAAAATTCAACTTTATTTTAATGTTTTGCTACATAATTTCCAAAACTGTTTTCATGCAAAAACAGATTTTACTCTGTTTGGAAATTTAAGAAAATATCTTTTTTACTCTGCTGGTTTTAATATGTGTATGAATTTTTCATAATTTTCAGTAATTAAAAATTTTTGTTGATTTTCTTAATAGATTATATTATTGTCTTAGAATTAGTTATTTTAATTATTTTGTAAAATATTTAATCATGTGATTTTCTTTCATTATTGAAACCTAGAGAAGGATTCTATTAAAATCTGTAGTTTACAGAACAAATAGAAAAGTTAAATAATACTGTGAAATTTAGAATATAAATGAATATATATGTATATTTTTAATAGTGCTATTATGTCATGATAATCTCCATTAAAATGGCTCATGTATACAATAAACAAAATATATATAAAACAATTGAAACTATACATCTTTAATGATTTACAATTTCAGAAAATCAAGAACGTGAAATTATATATAAATGAACTAACTAAAGTTATATATAACTAATATCCTAGGTACATAATAAATACATAATTTAAAACATCATGTTTTTACTAGTATATAATAAATACAAAATTTAAATTATATAATTAGTACAGAATAATATATTTTAAAAATTTTAGCAACAGTTTATTGTTTATATCACATTAGAATCTATAGTATGTAATGATTTATTTTTCTTTTCAAACTAGTATATCTTAAATAATAATTAAAACGATTTTTGTTAATTAAGTTAATGATAAATTGTGATATGACTGATATTTTAAAGATAAAAAGAATGGCCATTATCTCTAATAGCCAAGGGTCGTATTATAGAGCGACTATTGTGTATTTTTATTAAGTGTTCCAGTTTTATGTGTTATGTCCAATTTACATGTTTGTTTTAAATCTATGTTTGTTGAGTTAGTCTTTCACTTTAGTTTGTTTTTATAATGTTTTTATTTTTTATGTCAAAGTGATATTTTAAAAATAAAGCAATAAAAAATGATTTTATTATCTTAATTGTGTTTGATAATTTTGAAGATATTTATATTCAATACAAGTAAATTAAAATTTTCTTTTTTTAAGGATTATATGAATTATTATACATTGATAATAAGCTATTTGTTTATACTTTAGTGAGACATATCTTGGAATATTCAGGATTAATTGTTAAAGTGTTCTTACATTCTCACATAAATGTCTTTGTGATAAAATTATATTGTAGCAGAAAAGATGTAATATTTTATTTCAGAGTTTGATATGTTCAAGTATTAGCTATGATTATTATAGCTTTTTATGTTTTTGCTTAGTATGTTCATTAATTGAAATATTTTATATGTATGTGTGTGTGCTTTTATGCTTATAGCTACATTAGCATTTAATTGAAAGGGTATTTTTTTCTCCATGTTCAATAAACAAATGTCTTGGAAAAGTTAATTTTTTTAAATCTTCATTTCTATATTTATTTTCCAAATTGATGGCTATACACTATTACCCTTAATAAAATTCAACTTTAAAATTTTTATAAACAACAATATTTGTATGCCGTATAGATATAGAAAGATATATTTTTATCGATACACTTGTTAAAAATGTGAGCACAAAGACTTACAAATATATTGAGCTAGACTAAAATTTAACAAAAAGATGAACTTTTTATCAATACATTTGATTTTCTTTATTAAATTATGAACCTACATAGAGCTTTCCCCCCCCCCCCAATTCTTTTGATATATAAACTACTATTTATAGTGAATTATAATAAAAATAGCCATTTTATTTGATCCTATGCTAACTCATTTATCTTAAGGGTATATAAAAAATAAATATTTTCTTTTAGTTATGTTCTGAAGTTTTTGTAAATTAACATCTAAATTACATATATAAATATGCATACTATTTTTTTTACATCTTTTTAGAAAAAATTTCTAGATACCAATCAAATATTCAACTTAAGGTTTAAATCCTATAATTAATTTTTGAACACTTGAGAACATATTGAAATAACATTACTAAATAGAAGTATCTAGTCTAAATGGTAGTGAACCATCTGTTTCTATCAAAATATACATTTGTTTCATTATAATACAGTAAATATATGTATTAAATACAGCTTTGATATCAATTTATTTAATATATTCAAACTTGCCTAGTAATTTTTTTTATAAATAAATCTCATCTACATTATTGAAAACTATGAAATATGTTCGGTTTTCATTCAAATTATCAAAATTTGATATAAATTGTCAATTCAAATAATGATTTAAATTACTTTTAAAATTAATTATAAATCCTTTATTTTATTCATCTGTAAGTTATAAGAGTTTCTTTATACCTCTTACTATTTTAAAATCAAAACTTGCTTTTTAATATAAAATTTATGAAATTTCCTACTTTCAAAAGAATTTTTTTAATCGTAAAAATTACTCAATATCCATTACATTTCTTTTATTTTTCATTAATCATTTTTAATCTTACAAGAAATTTTATATTAGATTCTATCAAGTTAAACAATAGATTAAAATTAACATTTTCAACACAAGATGTTAAAAACCAAAAAAATTTCTACTATATCTATTCAAATATAAGACATTTACTCATTTTCTTAATTATAGAAGATATGAATAATTACATGCTATCTCATTGCATAATATTATATGTACTAAAATTTAACCTTACTACTTGAAATTTTATCTTTACCAAGAGATTATCATTTACATCAAATACTATTTTATATTTTAGTATCTATATTAAAACTATTTGCAAGCTAACCATAATAGTCCAATACAATCAAGAGAACACAGAAGAATAAAACCACATTTAAGAAACTACAAAAATTTATTAGCAACTAGAATATGTATACAATACTTTCAAGTGCCATTAGCTTCAAAAAACACAAATGATTACTGGCAATGTTAGGAGATGGATTACATTATGAAACTGACCTAGTCATACATTCGTGATGAGGTACACAGATTTATAACAGTTCATTAGTTTTCTACAGCAGGTTTCTCCATAGTAATAGGTACAACCCTTTCGTTGCTTGGTGGTGGTTCGATAGCTTTCTTAGGTGCTTCAATGGTCAAGATTCCATTCTGGCTCAGGGATGATTTCACCGTTTCAGGATCTGTACCTTCCGGCAACAGGTAGCGGCGAGTGAATTCCCGGGAAACAAAGCCATGCTCGTCCGTCTTCTCTTCATGCTTGCCATGGATGACGATGCTGTTATCGACAGTCTTCACGTCGATTTCACTCGGTTTGAAGTGGCTAACATTCAACATCACTTTGAACTTGTCACGCTCGTTCGTAACTTCAGATAAACCTGAAGAGTCGATGTTACTTTGAGTTCTCGGTCGCAGCAGGAATCCACTGTACATTGCTGGTGGCAAAAGATCGCTGTCCAAAAGTCCCATGCCAAAATGCTGGTCGGAAATGCGGGATGGGTAATCCCAGGCATCCCACCAGTTGCGTGTCAACAATGGAAGAAGAGACATTTTCGTTTTCGCAAATCGAAACTGGCAGAAAACCTTTCAATGGCAACAGTAGCACAAGGTAAGAACGCCGAGATTCGCACGCTCAAGCGACCACTTGTTTCTCAGATCTAAATTCTATTCCTAATACCGTGTTTATATAAGCTTACCGAAAACTCTAGATGCCTCTCCGCTTTTCCTCCATTACCATGGAAACAGCCAAGTTGGCGTGAAGAAAGTTTGACATATTTGGCAAACTATCGCCTTGACTTAGCAATCAAAATACGAATTTCTCCAAGTTTTTTTGCCTGCTTATGGTATGCTATATTTGGCTCTTTATCACCCAATCTTTGATATTTCACTAGATGACAGATTTTAGTTTTGATATCACTAACTCAGAACTCTGTGTACTTAAATTAATTTTGCTTTTGTGTTCCTACATGGATGTAAAAAAATGATTGAAATTGAAAATAGAATGCTGCATCTAATTAGAATTTCAAATAAAGTCAAAGTTCAAGAAGTTAAAAAAAACATAAGACTCAAATTTGTTTATTATTAATTTTAATAACGAAATTATTATAATGTTTTCTGAATTGTTGGTATTTTTTATTACATGATTAAATTACAGAGAGAGACCTCTTTTTGTGCAATATAAAAACAGTATGCAAATTATGACATAAAAAATTGACTTTAAAATTTATTGTATTTTAATTTGAATAATTATTTTTATAAAATATGCGGATATTAAAACTGTACACTCTTTTGAAGTTTAATAAATTTTTTATGGAGACTAGAGGACACATTTTTTAAAATATTTTTTGAAAATAAAGTCTTTTTTCGTGGAAATCAACTATGAAATACTAAGAGTTGCTGGAGAATATTAATTAAAATCCTAATCAATTTTTTAGACTTGGGTAATCTTTCCATTAAATGTGTTTACTGAACATACGTAAATCATAAAAAAAAATTCTTTAAAGAAAGGGGGAAGAAGCTGAAATGGCATTTGTATTTTGCTCATTTGATATTTAAAATACAGAAATAAAATATTTATTATTGATATTTATTCTTTAGAAAACTTCTCAAATTTTTATTGTAATAAATTAGGGAATTGAATGTAACACGGTCATCATTCTACGACAGTGATAAGGCAATTTATTTTCATTCGCATTCTAACTACAAAAAATTCGGTCTATACAAACGAAAAGCAAATCAATCATTTTTCCATCTACGAATTTCAAACTGTATTTAATTTTTTTTTCCGCCAGGATGTTTATCGAAAGTATTTTCTTGTGTTAATTACCTTTGAAATCTTTTTTGTTTCATAATAAAAGTTATTATTATTATTACTATATTATAGATTTTTTTTCTAGAAATCTGAATAACACAAGATTAAAATGGAATTGCTTTGCATATTTTGTTCTGTGAAAAATAAATTTTAAGTCATTTTATTAAGTTTTTTTTAAAAATAAATTTCAAGATCTTAATTGATTTATTTTTTTTTATCTCCCTTTGGTTTTTTCATCTATGATTAAAATGTTGGTTAATATGCAATAATTCTTAAACAAAAATGCAAATATTAAAGTCTGTTTTTTCTTTCTGAGAATTCTTAATATTGCTTTATTTAAAAAGATGTAACAACAGTTAACAATAGTAAAGAGTCAGGAATTCCATATAAAAGTTTAATGACATATAGAAGACATTTCGCATTTTGTGAATATACTGTGAATAGCATCTTTTAAGAAATGAATTGCTATTAAAGAGCATCTTTTGAGGAGTGAATTGCTGTTAAAGAGTATCTTTTAAGAAATGAATTGCTATTAAATAGCATCTTTTAAGAAATGAATTGCTATTAAAGATCGCCTTTTAAGGCATGAATTGCTCTTAAAGAGCATCTTTTAAGAATTAAATCAGCAATTAAGTTTTTTTCTTCTGAAATTCAAGTTCTTATTATTTTTAAATACTTGTTTTTTATTTATTTATTTTATCAATAACAGAAAAATCTATTTCCTAATTTGACAAGTAAATACAAATATGTGCTAAAACCGATTCTGGAAAAAACTGGATTAAAAAATATTTGAAATCTACAATCATATATATAATAGATTTGATGAGTTATTAAAATCGCGATAATTATGTTAAAAATACTGTGAGAAAGCAAACTATAGTTTGGTAGCAATAAGTAATTTTGAATCTTAACACTGAAAAACAGCTTAATAAATATAAGATTTTTCTGACGGGGTGTCCTGTTATGATTTTTAAAAAAGTAATTCCATAAATGATAATTATATTAGAATACAGATCAAAATGCATGCTGCATATATTATCAACTTTTGTATTAGTGTGATAAATCATAATATATGCGACCTAAACATTATGATTTCTTTCTTTTCATTTGGAAAATAAAAATATCTAGAAAATATTTCAGGTAAGTTTTAAAAATTAATTAGCTATAAAATATGTTAAAAGGATTTTTTTAATTAGATATATTATTTTAAAAAAATCCAGCACATATTATTCTTTCTAACTACCTTATGAGCAGAATTCAAATTTCATAATCTATTTTGAAATAAATTCTATACAAAACTAATGTGTTAATATGGTTTGTTTATTCTATTATTTTTCAGGAATCTTTTCGAATTTTTGTAGCCTTTTTTGCATAATTATATTTTGTTTGGATTTTCTATTTTCCCCCTATTAAATAAGAAAAAGCAAGATGTAATTTTTCATTCCGTCAAACTAACCACATATATTCGAACCACAAAGTGTATCTTACATTTAATAGTGAACATACAAGATTCCCTTTAAATCTCACTGCGATTCAATTGTTTACTTGGCGCGATGAATATTCGCCAAAGGGCGTTTCGGTCATTTTTCTGTTATTTATTTCATGCGGCACGTGTTTCCTGCAGCGGAGATATGCCGTGAAGTTCTAGGTCTTTCTGGATATGGAATTCTGGTATTTTCTATTGTTGTATTTCCTTTCAATGAAGAGGAACTTTAAACATATTCGGCCGAATAAGGAATTTATATTTATTTTTTTTAATTGAAGATTTCTGGATGTAGGTAAAAGAAGTAAGGGGGGAAACATCGTATTTGTATTAGGTATTTAAATGGTATTTATTTAAACATGAAGTTTCCATGTCTTATATTAGAATAATTTTCAATCCTTCTCAAAGAAGATATTCTAAAGGAAAAGGCATGTAAAATCGAATTTCTCAAAAAAAAAAAAAAAAAAAAAAATTAAGCAAAGGGAAGAAAAAGAGAAAAAATAGTAAAATAAAAACTCAAGGTCAGAGTGAATATGATCACAGGTTTTGAAAAAAAAATTGATACTTAAAAAATCATAACTATAACTCATATATATATTTTACAAAAAAAACCATGAATAAAAGGGAAAGCACTAGTTAATTCGAAAATTAGAAAGCTGTACTAAGTATTCTATTCCAAACGTTTGAGGTATTTTGAATATAGAAATTTAAAATTTATAAAATGCAGTCTGTTGAAACTATCATAAAATAATTTAATAAGAATTAATATGTGAATCTAGAATGAATTATAAAAGGAAATCGTTTGGTTAAATTAAAAATCACTGGTAATTACACTATAATCAAAAGCAAGTAAAATCTTCAAGATACGTATTTCAAAACAAAGAGAAAAGAAATATAGAAATACAAATTTAGAAGACAAAAAACGTTTATGAATGAATTTTTAATTATTCAGATTTTTTTATTTTAATTGGTTGAAATTAACTGACTACTATTTATATTCGATTTTATTATTTATGCGTTATCGCTCATACATGACGACGGGTGCATTACACCTAATAAGAATTGTTTTGTATATCCTTTCTTATCTTCCACTTTTGGGGCCTTTTACTTCGTTCCTTTCCCTATGTTTTCAAAAACAAATAACCGAAATTTAGCATTCTTATGACTTCTGGATGTTGGTATATTTCAAACTAGCTCTTACCCGCGACTTCGTGAGCGTGGAAATTTTTGATGTGTATATGCGAGAACTGACAATCTAAAATGTTATCAAAACCGTATGCATGCATAAATTTTCAACGTCAATTGGAGCAACGCAAAGTGAATTGTAAGCACCAGTTGGGGTAACGCAATGCAGATTATAAAATTTTAATTTCAACATCTATTTTATTTTTATTCAAAAGCACTTCTGAAGAAATCAAAAGATCTATTAATTAACATAATTTAATTTTCAATTTATCATGCTCTAAGAAAATAAACAGAATCGTTTGAAATAACAGGTTGAAAACATGTTACGTCTAACATCATTAGCGTGGGCGGAAAACTACTTAAAAGCTATGTACTTGAAACTGTAAAAGTACTTTTAAAAATTTAATCGAAAATGATGAAAATAGGCAAAAGGAATATGTACAGCAAGAAAAAAATCAAGAGAAATGAACAGGAAATATAGAATTATATTAACCACAAGAACAGCATAAGAAAAAAAATTAATAAACCTTCCACTAGAATAGTAAGATAATATTAAAATGAATACCGGAAATAGAAAAATAAAAACAAACGATTCAAAAAGCTCAGGCAGATGTTTTTATCTTTTGGCGGAAAATTTAGTTTTTAATTAATAAAAAATTAACCTCTCAATTAACCGGAGTAAAAATTAGCATATGTTCTTCTGTAGACTATAATCTATCTATGTGCTGAATTTCATCCAATTTCCTTCAGCCGTTTTAGTGTGATTGAACCCCATCATCCATCCATCCATCCAAACTTTCACATTTATAATAGTAGTATAGATCTAATCGTATGGAATTTTCAAAGATGAAGAAAAATAATCACCAGACTAGTCAGAGGCACATAACATAATGTTAGAAATTTACATGAACGAAGATGCTGTTTTTGAAATGAAATCACTTTTACAAACAAAAATATATTTAATAAATTTTGAATGGTTGATTCAATTTCGAGATTTCTAGAAGATTCGATTTCTAGATTCTAGAAGAATATAAAAAAATAAGTCAAACCATTAAGAAATTTAAAAAGAGAAATTGTTTGTCATATTTACTCTCTCATACATGAAGCATACTTTGAGAAAGTATTGTAATCATCAAAAACTTATACCTCACTTAGTCCGGAAAATATATGTTTAACCATTTGGCATACGAATTTACTTATTTTTCTAATTAGATAACTCATCCTATTTTGGTAATTTATTGTTAATTTGATTTTTTTTAATAATATATGGAGCATTTGGGATACCAAATCGTTTCATATTGATTTTTTCGTATTTAAATACTTAATTTTGCGGCTTAATTGCAGACTTGAAACTAAAAATTCAGTAATTCGATGCGCGTGTCAGACAAGTCATTGTATGCGAAGTGGTTAAAATTATATCTGTTTTTAAATATAATAACTTAGAAACACATTAAGTTGAATTGGCGAAATTTGTATATGGTCTTTAAGTTAAATTTAGATTCGCTTATTTATTTTCGATTTTTGAGCAAAATTTATTTACAGCAAAGTCTGTCTGTCCGAGAACAAGTAAATACGATAACTGGAAAACGTAAAAGGCTGAAAAATAAATGAATAAAATTTGTAGTATAATAAAATGCAGATTCGCATCAAATTTTGAACCAATCTAAATACATATTGTCCATCTGGAGATCTATATATTTCATGTATGTAAACGGGATAATTTAAAAATGAAACATAAAAGGATGAAATTTATTGTATGATCTTATTGCTGAAACCCTATTTTTGAGTCAAGTTTTGCTTTCAATCAGACAGAAAAAATACCACATTTTCTTCTCTATACTATTAAGTAAAAAATACTCGTATATTTCTATTATTATTACTCATTTTATAAAGGAGGTTGCGAAAAGGTTTCGAGCTGACCACTACGTTATCTTTATTAATAGATTTAGACCGCCATTACTCTAATGTTACATAAATATTTAGACTAATATAAAACATTTCATGATTCGATATATTTTCTTGAAATAGTTAAATATAGTTAAGAGTTTAATGTTTACAAAATCAGATAAAATCTTAAACGCCCGATTCATTGAATTTTTCGGATAATAGGTTTTTTTTTTTTACTTTTGTAAATTATGCTGTTATACACAGAATGCGAAGATAATGCCAACAAACCTTTACTTGGTATCATTTTTTAAATTCAAATATTTTTTTCAGCTTCTAAAATATTGCTTTAATGACAAAAAGAAAAAATTAAAATGAAATCTGCTATGCATATTTTAATGTATCATGTCAGAGCATAGTTTCTTGAACGGCTAAACACCACATGCTCGTGCAAGTTAAATTATATTTTTATTCATTTTAATCGTTTCATTGAATGAGTCACTTTAGTATTGCAAACGATCCAAAAAAAACTTTGTCTCGCATTTATTGTGTAAAAAAAAAAAATCACATTTCCTCTTTCTTCCATTCCATATAATCACTTGCTGAAAATGACATTTTTTTTATTAACTTTTTTTTTAAATCAGAGCTTTTATAAATGCAATGGCAACACGTTAATAAAAGCTGATTATTTTTTTTAGATGCTAATGCAGATAATAAAATTTTAATTTTTCACCTACGGATTTTTGTTGACTCCAAAAACCTCATCCCAAAAACAACACCTTTTTCTTACTTGATTTTTTAAGTTCGCCTTTAATACAGCGCAATAATATCGTGTTTTTGGTGTCCTTCTAGAATAGACCACGATTTAATCATGTTTCTCCTTTACTTCATTAAAACATTCAATCGAATATTTTTTCAGAATTTCATTATTAACAATTTAAAAAATAATTGGTTTTAAAATTAATCATAGTAAAAATAAATATTCTGTAAAAAAATGATGTAAAAAAATTGAGAAAGATGAAAAACAACTAAAACCATGTAAAATATAACTAAATTAGTTATATTTTACATGGTTTTAACCATACATCTTTTATTTTATCGGAGATTGAATTTTATATTCAATTTTTCTATGGACGCATGATTATATTCTAAAATTATGTAGAGTTATATTTTAGAGATGACAATAAACAGTTTCATTATTTTCACTTATTAATTATCAATTATATTTTTCATTAATCTAAAGTTTGAATTTCAATCAAAGTAGTAAATTATTCAAACACTATTTCAATTCTCCAATATCAAATTCTATTCTAACAATATCCACACACACAAATTTTTTTTAAAACTTTTATCAAATAGATTGGAGTTTTTAAACAAAGAATTAAACTCATTTGTCAGAAGAAAAAATCCATATATTTCCTTTTTAAAATAAGAATATTTCTAATACGGACAAGAATATTTATTTAAAAAATGATGTAAAAAATTGATTATAAAATTTTGTGATAACACAATACTAAAATATATTAAAGAGTGAGCACTAGAAATAAATATAAAATTCCAAATAATATTCCTTTCTCGACGGGAGATAAAACATTTATTATTAGTGTATGTAAAAACAGAAGATGTATATTTTTGTATTGGAATATGAACTTTGAAACATAATTATAACCTTAACACATTTGCCAATTTATCTAGATCGATTGTTAAAAAAATTAATCTTACTTTTTTTGTTCAAAAGCCCATATTTATTTAATAAAATCATTGATAGCTTATTTTTGTTTTTCATCTCGTATTAAAGGATTATGTATAATTTATAATGTTTCTTATTACTAATCGGCAGCTGCTAGAACATTTTATTTAGTGCTTGATTGATGCAGGTGTTCTAACAACGATGATTCAGAACAAAAACATCGTCGATTTTTTACAGATGGCACGTGTCAGATTTGACCTCTATGTGTTCGGATAGAACTGGACTATTTTACATTAATTCAGAACTTGAATCGGGTAGTGATAAAATTCAGATAGCGTAGAACAGTTTTACATAATTCATTTAAGAGAAGGTGTGGAGGGTGTTCATTTATATGCAATCCAATTCATCGTACTAAGCACAGTGAGACAATCGAGATCCACTTATCATTTTCTAAATGTATTTCCTATGGAAACAGAAATTATTTATCTTCGATTAGCTATTAGGAAACAGCAACTACAAAACCGAGCCAGAATAAGTCGTCCAATAACAAAATATTTGTTTGTACTGATAATAACAACAAATATATGCATATTAAATCTCTACAGAAACGACCACTTATTAGAATGCCTATTCAGCATAAATATATTTTGTAGATCTTGAAGGTATACATTGACTAGTTTTTAAAAGTAAGCTAAAAATTCAATTAATTAAAATTAAAAAAACACCTTTTTTTAAGCGCAAATATGGGTAATTTCATTTTCTAACCAAGCTTTCAGATTCACGCCGGAATTGTAAAATTGTTTAATTTTGGAGTTACATTATATAAGTCCTGGTAGTAATAAAAATGAGAAAAAAAATATACTTTTGAATTAAAATGTGTATTATATTGCTTTATTTACCTTTAAAATAAAAACATCCGATCTACTGGAGTTATGAACTCTTACATTATCCATTTAAAACGACCTTGCTTTTTTTACATAAACAAAAGTAAAATAGATGTAATCTTCAGACGCATTTGGTATTCTGCACTAAGCGTTAGCTTGAAATTGAGTTTTGAGTATAAAAAAGACTTGTATTCCACTTTAAATACCTTAAGGAAGCTCTGTTTTCCAAAGATTCTTCGGATCTCTGTTTAATGATCATAGTTCAAACCCAACATAATTTTTTAAAAAAAATCGAAGTCAGAGAATATAATTTTTTTCGTTACAGATAATTTCAAAAATTTCCATAATTATTTTCAGTTAACAGCTAACTTACAAATAATTCAAGAAAGAAGACGTTGTAGGAAATATTAGACAAATAATTGATATGTTAGATAAAAGTTTTAAGAAGTTTTTTTTTTTAAATCAAAATTCAACTCATCCTATTTTCATTTGATGTAACTTTGATAATATTTTTTATAATTCATTTCATCCATTATTAATTTTTACGTAAATTGCAATCGTTTTCTGTTATAAAATAGTAGAAAGTGATTCAAAAAAAAATATCGCCAATCAAAATATATCCACTCGAATGATCGAAATTTGATAAAGTATAGTTGAAGTAATTTCTTTTAAAATGTGTATTTTCAATATTTTACAGCTGTTAGTTTCGGCAGAACGATTTTTTTTTCTTTTCCAATTTCTACTATTAGTTCACGCTTTTCTATATAGTATGTGCTATATATCTTGTTCAAATTTTCAGTCGTTAATAAAATGCATTTTATTTATCCACTCAAGTTCAAATACATTTTTGAAGTTTGTAATGGATGACATTCGATGTTAATGCAATTTTTTCAAACATTAATTCATTAATTAAATGCAATTAACTTTTTAATACTTTAAATATAGTTTTTGTAGTTTGTAATGAAAATTGAAATCTGCAGGCAGTAGCTCAATCAGTGAAATGCAAGGATTTTAGTATTTTTCACTTGAGAGTGAAGAATGTGAGTTCAATTCTTGCGAAAATCAATGATTTTTTTTGATAAATTATTCATATTAATTGTAATTATTTAATAAAAAATAACTAAAATAAAATGTTTCTTTGTTGATTTAAATAGGAATTAATTAAAAAATTTTATATATATATGACTTGTTTAGAAATCAAAACTGAACTAAAAACTGATAGTCCTAAGAACCAACAGGTCTTGTGCTTCAATTGATTAAAAAAATTAAAAATGAGAGGGGGGAAAAGGAGATTAAAATGACATCTGCTATGCATATTTCAATGTATAAGGTCAGAGCATCATTTCTTGAACGGTCAAGCATCACGTGCTCGTGCGAGTTAAATTATATTTTTATTCGTTTTAATCGTTTCATTGAATGAGTCACTTTAAAATCGCAAACGATAAAAAAGCTGTCTTGCATTTATTGTTTAAAAAACAATATCACATTTCCTATTTGTTTCATTTCACATAATCATGTGCTCAAAAGGACATTTTTCTCTGTTTTATTTGCTGTAGTCATTAGCTTATTTTTTTTTAATCAGAGCTTTTGTAAATTTCAATGGCAAAGCGTTATTATCATGTCAGAACATGATATTGCTTTGGGAATGAGGTTTTCTGGCGTCAACAAAAATCCGTAGGCAAAAAATAAACATTTTAATCCGTAAGCGAAAATTTTAAAAATTATTATCTGCACCAGCATCTCAAAAAATCCACTTTTAGTTACGCGTTGCCATTGCATTTACAAAAGCTCTGATTTAAAAAAAAAATAATTTAATGACTACAGCAAATAAAACCGAGAAAATTTTGCGCACCTGGTTATATGAAATGGAATAAATAGGAAACGCGATATTTTTTTAAACAATCAATGCGAGGTAAAGTTTTTTGGATCGTTTGCAATACTAAAGTGAATCATTCAATGAAACAATTAAAATATATAAAAATATAATTTAACTTGCAAAAGCACTTGGTGCTTGGCCTTTTAAAAAATGATGTTGTGATATGATACATTAAAATATGCATAGCGGATTTCATTTTAATTAAAAGTTGACTTTTTGAGATGCTCGTGCAGATAATAAAATTTTTATTTTTCGCCTGCGGCTTTTTTAAAAAAAATTTTTAGCCTACGGGTTTTTGTTGACGCCACAAACCTCATTCCCAAAATAACATCATATTCTGACATAATGAAAAAAGGATTTAATTCTCCACCAAAAGCGGCTTTTCAAAAAGAAATTTCGTCAACACTTGAATTAAACTAGGCCACTAAGCTTCTGAAGTCAGTCGTTATTTCTCTTGTCTGGTTAAATATGAAATAAAAGAACTCGAATATTATTTAACTTTAAACTAGCAATTCTGGTACACATATAAATTTATTTCGTGTATATCAGAAATGGTTTTAAAGATGTGGATCAAATTTATAGAAGGTTTTGCTTTTTAAATTTATATATATATACTAGCCGCCTTTGGCGACCAGTCGGTTCGCCAGTATGAATGCTCGCTAAAGTTTGCTTGCTAATATTTGATGTAGCTGTATCTCATAACAGGTTTTTCACCAAAATATTTTTAAACCAAAAAAATTTTGATAATCATATAATTCATTTATAGTATTATTTATTATTATTTTCTTCAGATGATCTGTTCGCTGTACTACTCACCTTTCTCTTTCTATCCGAGCAATGATTGTCCCGGAATTGATATTTCACTTAAATGGTGGAAGGAAAGGTCTAAAATTCTGTTTTTATAGAATAAAGATATTCAAATTTTCATAAATATCAACACACTAAACAATAAAGACACAATTGGTTTTCAAGAGATGCAAAAGCTTAAAAACAGCTTGGAAATGCACAGACGAAATAATGGTGACACCCCCCTTTTCTTTTCTATCCTTTTTTTTCTTCACTATTTTTCTTTCTATAAACCCTTTTTTCCTTTGTTATTACTTTTTTTCTTCCTTGCCCAGACTATTTTGAGCAGGCATAGATTAAATATTCATACAGACTAATAATAAAAGCAACTATTTTCTTTCTTTTATAAACATCCCGTTATCTATGAATGAAAACCAACTGACTTCGCGTATTTCTTTCTAAACAAATCATAATTTATTACTTCCTGCTATCTTACTCAGTTGGTGTGGGGGAAGGAAATGAAGATTTTTGGCGGGAAAGTAAGAAAAGTGTCGTTTTATCTATTTTCTACGCAGTTTTTTAATTTTTTCTCGCCATAAGAGCCATCCTCGTGTCTTAACGAAAATATTTTTAAAAAATTAGCCGAATCGGTCAAGCCGTTCTCCAGTTTTGCGCTTAGCAACGCTTTTGGAGTTGCATTTTTATTAATATACTAGCCGCCTTCGGCGACCAGTCGGTTCGCCAGTATTACTGCTCGCAAAAATTTTCATATAATATTTTATGTAGCTGTGTCTCATAACAGGTTTTTCATCAAAATATTTTTAAACCAAACAAATTTTGATAATCATATAATTCATTTAGAGTATTATTTAGTATTATTTTCGTCAGATGTTCTGTTCATTGTACTATTCATCTTTCTCTTTCTATCCGAGCAATGATTGTCCCAGAATTGATATTTTACTTAAATGGTGGAGAGAAAGGTCTAAAATTCTACGTTTTAAAATAATAGTGAGATTCAAATTTTCATAAATGTAAACACACTAAACAATAAAGTCACAATTGGTTTTCAAAGTTTAAAAACAGCTTGGAAAATGCCGCGCACAGAGGAAATAATATTGAAACACACACATCCTTCTTTTCTTTACTTCTTTTTTTTTCTATCCTTTTTTTCTTCACTAATTTTGTTTCTATAAACCCTATTTTCACTTTGTTATTCTTTTTTTTTCTTCCCTGCCCAAATTTTATTTTGAGCAGGGATATATTAAATATTCATACAGACTAATAATAAAAGCAGCTATTTTCTTTCTTTTTTAAACATCCCGTTATCTATGAATGAAAACCAACTGACTTCGCGCATTTTTTTCTAAACAAATCATAATTTATTACATCCTGCTATCTCACTCAGTTGGTGTGGGGGAAGGAAATGCAGATTTTTGTCGGGAAAGTAAGAAAAGTGTCGTTTTAACTATTTTTCTCTCAGTTTTTTTTTCATTTTTTCTCTCCATAAGAACCATCCTCGTGTCTTA
>JAOUZG010031332.1:1856607-1870940 GCA_026289955.1 Argiope argentata
AGACTTCAATAGAGAAGTCTCATGATTATTTCAAACCAGTTAAAACTGGTTAATTACTTAAATTAATTAAGACAAAGACTTAAAATGCAATAATGTTCTTACATGATAACTTGAAATTTGGGATTTTAGATTTCACTTTCTTTTTTTTATTATTTTGTTTTTTACTTTATATACTTACTATTTTGAAGCAGAAAAATTATTGAGAAAATTTGGATGATTCTTACATTGGCCATTTAAAATACTACTTGTATTCACAAAACAAGAAATAACATGTGCTAGAATGTCAATTATTTTCAATTAGTATAAATTGCCTTTTTGTAGTCTTTTCTTGTATTTACATATAATTTCTTGAAATAATATTTTTGCAATTATGAATTTGTAATTTCAGAGTATTTCTATTGACATGAAGTTGCCAAAAGGTAGAGATTTAATTAAAGAGGTAATTTCTTGAGCTAATTTACTGTATTAGTAAATTTTGTTTCTTTATAATTTTTTTTTTGTTTTGTTTGATTTTTATGGTGATGATGAATTGGGTCACCTGCATTAATTTGATTTAATTTTGTCACCTACATTAATTATGATTTTTATGAAACATTTAATTGTTATGAAAGAAATTTGATTGTTATAACAATGTCTTTTATTATTTATCTCTTAATAACTTATAAGTTATTTATTGCTTTTTAAGGATTCATAACATTTATTACTTATGTATTTTATTTTTAATCTCATATTATCACTATGTTATTGAGTGATATAAATTTTATCTTATAAAGATGAATGTTTCACGAAACTTTTCTGTTTAGTAGGGCTAATAAGCATATTATTTCTAATAGCATTTTGTTATAAAAATAATATGATTTAATTAATTTCACAGTTTTCATCAGTGTTTTGTTGAAAATAATCAGTTATTTATTTTCTTTCTTTCTCCTATTTAATATATTATTAAATATTTCATGCATTTATACTAAATTACATGATGAGAAATTGTGATGTAGTCATAGGTTATGATGCAATATATCATATGCCTCCCATGATTCCATTTTCATGCAAAATCACTCTTGTAATTGCCTTCATGTATGTGTTATCATAATCATCTTACATCTGTGTACCAAAATAACCAATGATTATTTCAAGCTGTTTTCTCATTGCTGCATATTATATTCTGTTAATTTCCTCTGCAATTTTTTTTTGGGGGGGAGTTAAAAGATGAAACAAATTTTGTTTATTTGTCTATTTTTGAATCCTTTTCACGCTATTTTAATTCCTGAAAATTTGTTTGTAGTTAGCAATGAAGAGTGATGTCTTTGTGGAAAATTTTGTCCCTGGAAAGTTATCAACTTTTGGATTAGATTATGACAGTTTGCATAAAGTCGCTCCTCATCTAGTGTATTGTTCTATAACTGGTCAGTAATATGTATTTTTTTCCCTTATTCCATTTTTTAATTTCTGCCATATAGGAAGTTTTTTTTATTTATTTTATTGAACTTTTATTTAACTGAAGGAAATTGTTGAATGTTCAAGCGAACATTATCACTGGAGTTTTTTCTACATGCGTATACTCACTTGCATTTACTATATACAGTACTTGTATGGGATTGCAATACTTGAGATTTGACATTTGTAGTGTGTTTTTTTCCTCCAATCAAAACATCACAATTTTTTTACATTTTTTAAAAATTTTTATTAGTTTGCTTTGAATGCCTTTGAAAAAAAATCAGAGAAATACTTAAAAAAAGTTACATGTAAGTATTAAAATGTATAATTGATTATTTATTTATATTATATCAATGTGTTTATCAACGTTATCCTAACTATTAAATAACATACAAATTAAGCACTTTATTTTTTTCTCTCTAACTTGGATTAGAATTATATTAAGCCTTCAATTTTGTGTTTGTGTATTGTTATTAGGTTGGAATTCCTTAAATCTAATATTTAATCAAGAGACAGTTTTCATAGAATATCAAAAATGCTTTACATAGAATTTTTCCATAGAATGAACTTTTATTAAATTTTCCTGAAACATAGATTTATATATATATATATATATGCCCTCATAACGTATTCTGTTACTCTATCCTTAGCCAATTAAATTATTTTATATTGTTTATTAATTTTTAAATGCTTATTTTACATTTCTTTTTCTCCATCAAACATTAAATTAAGGGATATGTTATAATTCATGTTTAAAATATATTTAGCTTGTGTATTATAGCTTAAGAACAAAGAAAAATTGAATTTTAAAAATTGCTCTCAGCATATAATCTTATTACATTAATTGAATTTTATAGAATTTTACATTTTTCATCTGATGAATTATGAAACCATTCTTTAAAATAAATTTTGTTTTCAAACTTATATTGCTTTTGCTGTTCCTCTCAGTTATTAAACTATAACTTTCTTAATTTTTTTGTATGAAAATGCCTCAATTCATGTATTCTTATTCAGTCTATCTAAATTTCTCAAATTATAACATGCTTATCTATAATATTACATCAAATTAGATAAATTATTTCTTTAAATTGATCCATTGATTTTTAATTGAAAAAATTCTTTCATAATATATTTAGATCTATTGTATTCAGTAAATGTATTTTAGTATTATTTATGGGATGCAAAATTTGAAAAGGATGAGATCCGATATTCTTTTTCTTATTAATTAAAACTACATTAAATTACATTCTCTTTCCTTACAAAAATAAAATTTTTGGATTAAAATCTAAATTCTATAAAAGTGACTAGTGTTAGAATTACCATGTCTCAAAATCAGAGGCGAGGGGGGCAATTGCCCCCTGTCGGCGAGATATTTAAAGTTTCGTCGGTAAAAATGTTCACCATTTCAGATGGTTGTAGAGAGCTGCGCATTATCGAATATGATTATTAAAAAAATCTCCTTGAAATTAATATATTGTAAATAATCGAAATGTCCAAGTAGTGGTTAAATTGTTTAGACTATATTTGGAAAAATATTCGATAGAGTGGGAGATCAATAATATGCCGTATTTTCATAGACAATTTTTGATAGACCTAAAAATTGGAAATAATGGATGTCGCAGACATATGTTAAGCAGATTTTCAGACATCTGATTCAAATGTTGTTCATTCAGCTTATAATTTGTACTACTTTTGACAATATAACCGACAAAGGTAATAAGGTGATAAGCTAATTTATTGACAATTTTTGATCAATCAACTAACTAAGAAGTCTGCAGATTTCTGACATTTGATTAAATAGTCGTTCATTTAACTTATAATTTGCACTTATTTTGGCAATATATCCGACAAGTGAGTGAGATATCGTATAACAACTATTTTTTTTTACAAATGTGCAATGAACAATGAAAGGAAAGGCCAGTATCCAAATTAAAAAAATCTAAATAATATTTGATTTTCTTTAATTAAATGTAAAATTAACTATTTTGAGTTATTTTGAAGCCAAATGAGAGATATTGTGCTTGCCCCCCTGTCAGATTTGTCTTGCCTCCCCGTCGGCAAATTCCTGCTGCCACTTCTCCTCAAAATCCAGAGTAATGTTTTGTAGAAAAATTGAAGAATCATCTAGAAAGGAGAACAGAATCATCCCATTCATATAAGCGATTGTTTATAAATTAACATTTACCCCAGATTTCAATTTATGCTCTTAAAAACCTCAGGTTATTTCTTTGTTGAATGGAGAAATTTGAGACAAATCTGGATTCATATATTGAGGGGAATCAATGCTGTCCAACAGAAGTTAATGCAATATGTTTAAAAAATAAATAAATCATTTAATGTTGGAAAGTTCATAATTTTTTTCTTTTCAGTGTAGGATATGGATCTAGTGGACCGTATTCAACCCGTCCTGGTTTTGATGTTATTGCGGCTTCAGTTGGTGGATTATTGCATATTACTGGACCTGAAGATGGTGAACCATGCAAAGTTGGAGTGGCCATGACTGATTTATCCACTGGTCTGTATGCACATGGAGCAATTATGGCCGCTTTGCTTCAAAGACTGAAGACAGGAAAAGGGCAGAAAATTGAATGCGACTTACTTTCAACTCAGGTATGATTATGATCTTCAAAATTTATTGAAATTATCATTATGTTTTTGAGAAAAAAAAGTCCACAGTTATTTTATAATTTAATTTGTTATTAAGCCAGTACAAATTTGAATATCTAAATTAGGCTGGGGAAAAAAATCTTGAAAATCAAATTTTTTGTAACAAAAAATTTGGTTTTCAAATCCAACTTTATCAATTGTGCTGGTTAATCTTATACTTGATTTAAAATTATTTTAATTCTTGTAGATAATTATGATTTTGTTCTCTTGTTTCATTCATGCTATTAGTAGTTTTGAAAGAACACAAATGTATTAAGTTACTAGCCACCTTTGGCGACCAGTCGGTTCGCCAGTTTTAATGCTCGCTAAAATTTTGATACAATATTTTATGTAGCTGTGTCTCATAACAGGTTTTTCACCAAAATATATTTAAACCAAACAAATTTTGATAATCAAATAATTCGTTTATAGTATTATTTAGTATAATTTTCTTCAGATGTTCTGTTCATTGTACTACTCATCTTTCTCTTTCTATCCGAGCAATGATTGTCCCGGAATTGATATTTCACTTAAATGGTGGAGGGAAAGGTATAAAATTCTACATTTTTATAGAATAATGAGATTCAAATTTTCGTAAATGTAAACACACTAAACAAATAAAGACACAATTGGTTTTCAAGAGATGCGAAAGTTTAAAAACAGCTCGGAAAATGCCGAATACAGAGGAAATAATGGTGACACACACACCCTTCTTTTCTTTTCTTTTTTTTCTCCTTTTTTTCTTCACTACTTTTCTTTTTACAAAACTTTTTTCGCTTTGTTATTTTTTTTCCTTCCCTGCCCAGACTTTATTTCCAGCAGGCATAGATTAAATATCCACACAAACTAATAATAAAAGCAACTATTTTCTTTCTTTTTTAAACATCGCGTTATCTACGAATGAAAACCAACTGGATTCGCGCATTTCTTTCTAAACAAATCATAATTTATTACTTCCTGCTATCTTACTCGGTGTGGGGGGAAGGAAATGCAGATTTTTAGCGAGAAATTAAGAAAAGTGTCGTTTTAACTATTTTCCTCGCAGTTATTTCATTTTTTCTCTCCATAAGAACCATCCTCGTGTCTTAACGAAAATATTAAAATACAAATTAGCCGAATCGGTCGAGCCGTTCTCTAGTTTTGCGCTTAGCAACGCATTTCGAGTTCCATTTTTATTAATATAGATAATTAATAATTTAGCACATTTTTGTGTTATCATATTGTTAAGCCATCTATGAAATACAAATATAATTTCATTTTAAAAGTATATGTGCAGTTTTAACTTACATGAATAATTCAAATTCATTTGGCATGTCTGATGTTATAACTCATATCCATTAACATGTTTGATGCTATTCAAATCATCTATCTAATTAGATAATCCCCAATATCTACCGTAGTCAAAATTAACGAGTAGATACTCATCTAATTGATAGATGATTTGTACTGTTACGTGCTAGCTGCAAATCTTGCAGGAATCAATAGGTTTACTAGATTTTATAACAGGAAGAAAAATTGATTTTTTTTTAGATATATATTTAAAAATGTTTATTTTATTGATAAAACATTATTTCGAATTCTTTTTGCTTGAATGCTCATTATTTCAAACATATATCTAATTTATATTTTTAAAAATATTTATTTATTGTGTAAAAAATTATAAAATTAATTTTGTTGTGGCATAAATTAATTTATGCTTGTTATACAAATATGAAAGTATTTTTTTAAGAACAGTAAATGTTTTATATGATATAAATATTTATTAGCAAAATTTTTTTATATTAATTGTTTTGATTTCTAGTATAACTTCTACAACTCAAAATATTTTAATTAAACTAATCATTTTTTAATAAAATTGATATTTTTAAAATCATTATTTATATATATTTTTAAAAAATAAAATTATCTTGGGACATTTGTTAAAATTATAAATATACATGTTAACATTCTTAAGAAAACTTAAGAAAAAAAAATCATGATAACTTTGACCATTTATGCTTTTATAAGTTTCTTATGATCAGTTAAAAACCATATAATTTAAATCATTTTGTAATAACAGTAAAACAATGAATTAAACTAAATTGGGTTTTAGCATAAATTAATACTTCATTTATTACTTTTTTCATACATATTTATTGCTGGGTTTGTTAAAAAGATTTTGGTTAAAAATGATGGTAAAAAAAAAGTCTTGCCATAAAAAAACCCAAGAGTGAATAATTTAAGAACTAGTTTTATTGTAATTATTTGTTAATTTTTTAAAAATCTAATTTATTTTCAATTTACTAACATAAGACTTAAGCAATAAATTATAAGAAAAATTAAATGGACTGCAGAAAAAAATCCATGCCGACTGCTTCATGAGTTTTTTATGTAGTTTATTTCTATTAATAATATAAAAGGGACACATTGGTTTAAGAGGAAATGAATTTGATTTTTTGTTTATATATCTATTATAATAAAAATGCAGCTCGAAATGCGTTGCTAAGCGCAAAACTGGAGAACGGCTCGACCGATTCGGCTGATTCTTTTTTTAATATTTTCGTTAAGACACGAGGATGGTTCTTATGGAGAGAAAAAATTAAAAAACTGCGTGGAAAATAGTTAAAACGACACTTTTCTTACTTTCCCGCCAAAAATCTTCATTTCCTTCCCCCACACCGAGTGAGATAGCAGGAAGTAATAAATTATGATTTGTTTAGAAAGAAATACGCGAAGTCAGTTGGTTTTCATTCATAGATAACGGGAAGTTTAAAAAAGAAAGAAAATAGTTGCTTTTATGCAGTTGATTATACTGATTAAAAACATTCTTCCAAACGAACGTGAATATCATTTTGTTCATTATTTGATAGTTTTATTTTTTACTGTTTCTATTGATTGTGTTCTGATATAAAGTTGTTGTTTTTTTGTTGTTGTTCTTAAAGATGAAAAATTCTTTTATATATATATATAAATACGGCATGAGGAGCTCTTAATGTGTTTATGTTATTTTTGAAACGATTTATGTATGAACGATTTTTTTTAATTTTTAGTTTTTTATGGGTATGGATATTTAATCTATGTCTGCTCAAAATAAAGAATAACGGTAAAAAGGGCTTGTAGAAAGAAAAGTAGTGAAAAAAAAAAAAGGATAGCAAAAAAAAAAAAAAAGAAGAAGAAGAAGGGTGTGTGTGGGGGGGAGTCATCATTATTTCGATGTTTCAATTGACTACAGTTCCTACCAATGCGTTGCTATTGGTAAGGCATTTGAATACAAATAATGAAACAAATGGATTGTGTAACACAAATGGCAAAGTGAAATTAGTGCCATTGGTTCCGCCTCCAGAGCCATTGTACTCATTGGTTTCAAATACTGGAAAGGATTCCATGCACTTCCTTGCAAACATACAAAAATATAATAACTGTTTCCAAATGACTTCCTTTGGAGCAGCAAATATACTTTTAAGGTAACAAGACTTATTTAAATTTTTATCATGTCAGAACATGATGTTGTTTTTGGGAGGAGGTTTTTGGCGTCAATAATAAATTCGTAGGCGAAAAATAAAAATTTTATTTTCTGCACGAGCATCTCGAAGAAATCAGTTTTTAGTAACATTCTGTCATTGCATTTACAAAGGCTCTGATTTAAAAAAATATGTTAATGACTACAGCAAATAAAACCTAGAAAAATGTCATTTTGAGCACGTGATTATATGAAATAAAATAAATAGGAAATGTGATATTTTTTTAAAAAATCAATGTGAGTCAAATTCGGCCATTTCGCTAAAATTTATTGGCTAACTTTTTTTTTTGGCGAAAATGACAGTATATCAAAGCTGTGCAATTGTTTGTTTTGTAATTAAATTGTATTTGCCATAGCTATGTATTTTTCATATATGCTTATAGTGGTATATTTCTGTTCGAAAATAATTTAGAATTTCGCCAACTTTTCTCAAATTTCTTTGGCGATTGTTCATTTGCGCCCGGCAAAGGGGAAAAAACCTTAAAGTTCTAAGTAATTATCCCCCCCCCCAACACTAATGCTGTTAGATATAACAACCGGTTATTTCAAACGATTCAGTTTATTTTCGTAGTGTTTGATACATTTAAATATAATGATTGTTAAGTAATAGATCTTACGATCCCTTCAGAAGTACTTTTCTAATCTGCATTTGCTATTATTTCTTATTAATTTCTAATCTGCTTTTGTTACCCCAATTCATGTTTAAAATTCACGTCTCCTGCATACGGTTTGCTAACATTTTACATTATGATAAGACTATCAGTTCTCAAATATACACTTCAAAATTTCCACGCGTACGAAGTCGCGGGTAAAAGCTAGTACTTAATAAATTTCTTGTAATTATATTAAAACCCTATATTAAAATAAAAATAATACCAATTAAATATGTTTTATAAATTATATTCACTAGTAATGCAATAAATAAATAAATAAATCCCAAAATGATTGATAAAAATAAATTTAATTCACATAGGTTAATTATAAGTTATGTACAAACTGAAGGAATCAGGTGAATTAAATAGGGCAGATAAGGAAATTTGTAATTTCATATAACATATATCTATAAAAGGTATTTCCTTCTTAGAAGTTTAATACAACAATCAAATTAAATTGCATATTGTCTATATAATTTAAAATGGAAATTCAAATTTTTTTAAATTAAATAATTTCTTTGCTCATGTTACAATATAATGTTATTAATTTTAGGTGTCATTGCTGGTAAATATCAGTTCAAATTATTTGAATGCCAAAAAAGAAGCTAAACGATGGGGAACTGCCCATGAAAGTATTGTTCCATATCAAGCTTTTAAGACTGAAAATGGTTTCATTACTGTTGGAGCTGCAAGCAACAAGCAGTTTAAAATACTTTGTGAAGTAAATCAGATTTATCATTTTCCATATATGCTAGCTTTTTTATATTAAAAATAGATTTAATTTTGTATTTTTTTCTTTTGATAAGAGCTGTTTTTATTTTTTTCTTGGTTAAAATTTAATTAGCCATCTTTGATGACAAGTAATTTACCTTCTGTTTGGAAAATATTAATTCTGTCATATCAATGAACTTTGTTGAACTATTTCTTATTGTTGCAAAATAAAGTTTTATTTAAATTATATTTGCACTATTAACTTGGAGCATTCTGATTGGCTACTTATATTTCCAAAGTTGTGAAATTAAATTTTATGATATCAGTTAATTGTTCAAGGCTGGAAGCTATGTCAAAGTTTTATTTCACCTGCAAAGTAATGTTTTTGAGATTTCTTTCATAAACAGGAAGTGTTAGGACGGCCATTAACACTTTATTTAGAGGTCATGAGCCTTCCATATGAAATAAAAATGGTTTTTAAAAATAATAATAAATGATGGTTGTGATTTAGGGATTTTTCTAAGGTTTACCATTGAAATTATTATTACCATTGAAATTATAAAGCGAAGTACTATTTTTTAAATTTTGCACACAAAAATTCGAGGTGTTGGAGTCAAATAAACATTGATAACATATCTAAAGTTCAATGATTTTTATATAATATATAAAAAAGGAACGTTTGTTTACTTGTAATTTGTGCACTGCCAAACTGTTCATTGGATTGCAATGAAATTTAACCAACTTATTGCTTTGAACCTAGAAATTCCATGTTTTTCACATGGCTAGTTGCATCTTGGATGCTTACAAATCAAACAACCAAGAAATTTGTTTTTGCTGAAGATAAATAAATAAATAAATATTGTCTATCCTAAAGTATACTTGTATAAAAAAAGTAAATACAAATAGAATAAATATTAATTAAATTCTTCTATTATATATTATTCAATTTCATTAAAAGTATTCATTCTCAACTAGAAAATAAATATTTGTTCTGTCATTCCTAACTAAAAAAGACAGCTATTTTAAGTTTCAAATGATTTCTATAAAATTATTTATTCTGTGGCATTAACTATCAACTAGTATGAAATAAAAATTGATGAAATCAGTACAGTGGTTGTATTTAGAGAACACTCTGTCTCTCAAAAAAATTGTAGGATATGTACAATAGTGTTCCTGGGATTTCTTTCAAAAAGTGGGGGGGGGGATGGTGGGATGCAAGCTCATTCTTGACGTATTGAGAAGTTATTAGCTTTAATGTAAAGCACAAAAATGGTTAAGACTTTTGCATATAATTAATGTTACATTTCTTACAGAAAAATGAATTGATGGAGAATTAATCATTTTATGATTTCATTGCTTGATGTGCATATTTAAGTCTATCAAAAAAATCATTAATATAACAATAATACTTTCAAAGGGTTTAAATTTATCAATTCATTAGAATAATTCATTTTTTTTAAATACTGAATCTGTAAGTTATTTATTATTTTGCATTTTTTATTGGATAACTTTTATTTATTTTCAGGTTTTAAATATTCAGCACTTTCTGACAGATCCAAAGTATCTAAATAATAAAGAGAGAGTTGAAAATCGTAAAGTTTTGATTTCAGAACTTACAAATATGTAAGTATTATATTTTTTTAAATAGGGTAAATTAACAAGCATATTCTGTTCAGAACTATTGTCATTGAAATATGTGATTGAATTTTAAATCTTTATAGTTTTTTTAACCATTTACTGAAAATAGGAATATCTTTGAAGCCAGAATCTTTAATTTCCAGCTGAAATTCAATTTCTTACCAGCTTTTGACTTTTCAGGCTTTTTTTTAAAATAAAAATTTGGTGTATGTATAATATAATTAAATTCTAAGGGTAACTGTCTATCTAATAAATGAATATTTTTCTACAAGTTAAAATTTTTGTCAAATATATATATATATATATAAATTCTATTTGTTATAAATTACAATAATATTAAATAAATAATTTCAATTTGGAATTTAATAATTGATGTGTTTAGGTATACCAAAATTTTTATTTTATACAACATTTTAATTTATTTTGATAAGTAAACAATACTTATTTAAAATTAGGAAAGTAATTTAAAAATGTGTGGAATTAGAATGTGTTTTTATTGCCCCCCCCCACACCATTTATGCTTATATGTACTTCAGAAAATATAAATTTTTGTTTCCATTTTCCTTTTTTATTTGATAATTCTCGGTTAAAACAAATCCATTAGTTCAGATGGTAAATGGGAAGATAATCTTTTTATTGTTTGCATATAATACCTTTAAATGAAGAATTCTTTTTTAGATGAACTTTTAGGTAAAGATGCCATTTTTTATTAGATTAAGACTGTGTAATTTGTTAAAAAATTCTTTTATATAAATTTGAAGTGTATCAAATTTAAAATATAATTTTATTTTCTTTTTAGTTTCTCTCAAGAAACTACTGAACATTGGATGAATAGGCTAGAAGGATGTGGCATTCCATATGGCCCTGTGAATAATATGGAACAAGTTTTTAATGATCCTCAGGTAATTTAAAGTTTGTGAATTTGAATTAAAAATGATTTGAACTATATGTTTAAAAAATAATTACAGTTAAAAAAATCTTATAAAAGTAATTGTAAAATTATTATTTTAAAAATTTGTTTCCATATTATAAAAAGTCCACTTATAATAACTTTTTTTGAATGTGTATGCATGTGTAATTAGAATGTTAATGTTAATGTTAGAGTTAATGTTAATGTATTAGAATGTTAATGCTCTGCTTAATTTAAAGCATGGATTTCAATAAATTTCTTTTCAATCGTGTTAAAAACACAACACCAAAACAAATAAGAAGTAAAATTAAATTTTCAAAATTTTTTTGGATATTTTGTGAGAAAATTATTTAAAAATTTTATTTTTTGATAGAAGATTGATTAAAAAAAACTTTTGTGTGAATATATTACTGACAATGTATGATATACAGACATTGTATATATTGATTGTCTTGTCTGTGCTTTTTAGGCAAAATATGGGAATTATTATATACTTAGGCATTATATATTATGCCTAGATATTCTGGAAAATGGCAGATGCTATTTAGACTAAAAATAGAAAAACATCATGGTATTATTATTTAAGCAATTATAATTTTAACTTAAAGAGTATGCAAAATATTATTTTCGTCATTGAAATAAGAAGCATTATCATTGAAGGTATGATTTTTGGTATGACTTTTCGGTTATGCATATTCATTACTGCTTTTTTTTTAAAAAAAAATTATGTACAGTAGATAGCAAAAAAAAAAAAAAAAAAAAAAAAATCTTACCAGTAAGCATGCAATCATCATGCTGGTTTAATTCACTCATTCATATTTTTTGAAAAAGGCTTTTTTTTTATTGAATATAGATTTCATACTTCAACCATTTGGCATTTTATTGAGAAGTTAGGAAATGTCCCAAATGTTTAATCATTTCATACATTGCTGGGCAGTTTTTGGCATTCTATAAATCCCTTAGGTATTATATAAAATACTGGTTTTCACATATTGATGCTAAAATATATAAAATAATAATAATATAATAAAAATATAAAAGAATTAGATTTGAACATGAAGTTTTATGAAATGACAAATTATCCATAAATTGCATCAAATGATGTACTTAAAACAAGAACATTAAAAATTCTCTACAGGGTAGACCTTTAGATTAAGAGTTATCAAATTCAATATCCAAATACTTCCTGAGTAATAAATGCTTACCAAGAATTTTTCACAGATTTTTAATTAAAGGTCATTTGATCATATTCCAAAAAAAGTTCAGAGTATATTATTGTGCAGAGACTATTTTAAAGGAAATTTTAAAAAATAATTCTTTAGTATTATAAATTTTATTTCCTTACAATTTTGCTCTGATTCAATAAATTAAAAAAAAATTTAAATTAATTTTACAGCAGTATATTTTGGTATTGGATTTATGTTTACTTGATATTTCATTCATTAAATGTATTCTTTTGTGTGCATGTTATTTATGCTTGTAATGAAGTGTAAAATTTAACCTTAGTATTCTTATGATCATTCGAATTTCAGTGCATCAAAATACTGAAATTCTCAGATTTCTTTTTTATGATTAAAAAAAGTTATCCCCTTCCTTCAAAAGCCTCACCGGTTGCTCTTTCTCAAGCAGTTAGTATTAAAAAAAACTTTTTAGTTGATGGATACAAAGCAAATGCATGCTTAAATGCCTTTATAGTAATTTTCAAAAAAACCCCCTCTATCTGTCTTCCAAATCCATTTGAGTGAGAGTCTCTAATCAATAAAGCACTCAAATCAGGTAATCAATTATTCATACTTAATGAAAAGAGGAAGAGTTTTAATAGGATATACAAGTATTTTGGGCAATTACCACTGTTTGGTTAAGTGGTCATTCAATATCAAAAGAATTAAAACTGAAATAAGGACAGACAAATCAAGCTTAAAGCATTATGTTATGATAAATGGGTTGGAAGAGTCATCTGACTTTTTTTTTCATTGCATGTCATAATTAGGAACAACAATGAAAAGTGACTGGCAAAATTTTATTATTTGTGCGGAACAAGTAATTCAATTTAATAGTTAAAATGTATTTCAATTTTATGAGCTCATTTTTTATTGCAGGTTCTTCATAATAAAATGATTCTTGATATGATACATCCTACAGCTGGCAATATTAGAGTAACAGGTAAATTTCTGAAGATTTGTTGTTGTTGTTATGTTACAAAATGTTAAATGATGTGATTTTTTAAATTGATAATCTAATTTTTTGATTAATTTTTAAATGCATGATAGACCTTTATAATATTTTGCAATACTTTTCTGTGAAATTATGATACAGTAAAATTTCTCTATGATCCGTTGCAAAATCAGTTACCCTGAATGGTTTGTAGTTTTGGAAGACAAAATTTTTAAAGAAGTTTCATTGATTTAAGGATATTTATTTTATGTAAAATAATATTCATTTTAAAATTTTAGATCTCTTACTTGGTTTTGTTTTTTTCCAATCAGTTTTCTTAAGTGGTTAAAATGCTTGTTCTCTGTATTAATTTTTATAGCATATAATTTATATTTATTGGTACATTTTTTAAAGTCTCGATGAAACACCCAAAGCATATGGCATATCCATTTAAAGCCTTTTATCTCAAGTTTGATATTAATTATGGTTGACATACTTGAAGGGTTAGCAAATTTTTGTTTGATGAAAGGTAAATGTATTTATTATTTATTTACTATAAATTTATTTATTTATTAAAATTTATATGTTAATAGAACATTTGAAATAGTTAATTTTTGTTTTAAAGGAATCTGTTAAAGGGGAAAGAAAAAATAATGTTCATTATTATTATTTAAATTTTATTTCCTCT
>JAOUZG010031332.1:1896674-1907332 GCA_026289955.1 Argiope argentata
TATCTATCTATCTATCTATCTATCTATCTATCTATCTATCTATCTATGTGTGTGTGTGTGTGCACGAGCACGTCAACAATCAGCTTTTAATAACGCGTTGCCATTGCATTTACAAAAGCTTTGATTAAAAAAAAAAGTTAATGATTACAGCAAATAAAACCTAGAAAAATGTCATTTGAATCACGCGATTATATGAAATGAAATAAATAGGAAAAATGGTATTTATTTTAAACAATAAATGCGAAACAAAGTTTTTGGATCGTTTGCGGTACTAAAATGACTCCTTCAATGAAACAATTAAATGAATAAAAATATAATATAACTTGCACGAGCTCGTGGTGCTTGGCCATTCAGTAAATGATGTTCTGACATGATACACTGGAATATGCATTACCAGATTTCATTTTAATCTTTTTTGTTTTGTTTTTTCAATCGAACAATTCCCAAAAATATTATTGACTAAAATTAAATTTTAAACCATTTCAAAATTTGAAAATATCTTTTTAAGGATTCCAAATTAATTGTCCTTTCAAATTTTTCTCAAATTTTAGGAATTAAAATAATAATCTAATACCTTGTAATATATGATTTTTCTCCTAATTTTGTAATCATAATTTAGGCATATATCCCAATTTAATTTCTAATGAATTAGTGGAAGAATGCTGAATTTTATTATATTTATAGCTTTGCAAAAAATTATACTGACTAGGCGAATGTTGGCAGGGCCCGACTTAGCACAGTTGGGGCCAGGGGCAAAAACTTCTTTGGGGCCCCCACTGCTTTACTTCTTTAGTAATGAAGAATATTCATTAAAGAAGGAAACGTAAAATAAAATTTCTATTCGATTTGGGGGCCCCACTTATGTTGGGGCCCTGGGCAGCTGACCCGTATGCCCTTGCCTTAGTTAGAACCTGAATGTTGGTTTTAGGATATCGACGTAATTTTTGTGTTTTCTAGATCCTTCAGTTTTGTTAACCAAATTCGGTACCAGATAATCCTCAAGCCCGGAGATTATTAACGCTACAAAACTGATATCTATCTTTTTCACAAAAGGACTAATAAAGGGGGGGGATATGAATTGGGAAATTGATTTCGGGGTAGAACTCAACTAAGGACTCTTTAAGTAATAAAATGTATGGAAGAGCATGCCAGCCGAATATAGCGTCCTATATCATCAGGAGAACGAGATTCAGCTTATATATTCAATTTGTTTTCAAAGAAATACCATGCCGACATCTTGGCATAAGGTAGCATGTCTTCCCCATGATCTGGGCGTCCCGAGTTTGAGTCCTGGTTCGGTCGTGGTTGCTCTTTTGGGTTTTACCTGTAAGGTGGGTGAATGTGCCCCCTGTAAAAAGGGGCTATGCAAGCGATTGTGATGAGCGAGTAGCAAAAGTCATACTCTTGGTCCTAGATGGCTCTGCTACAAACAAGAGATACTGATTAGGCTTAAATCGATAACTATCTCAGATAGTTTGTCCATGGCAAGTGCTGTAAGAAAATACAAACAACAAGAAATACCTTAAAGCACCTTTAAACATCTTTACAATCATTTTGAGATCTACATCTGCCATGCAAACACGAAAACAAGGCGCAAATAATCGGTCATTGTTCTTGACTGTTGAAACTGTTGATGAGATAATTGAACAATAAATAATTTCAGGAAGGACATATGATAACATACTTGTCAAATTGAACTTCAGAATATTGGACTTTACGTTTATAGAAGCCTCTTTCTTTGTGTGATAAATTAACATCACAAATAGATAATCTATTCTTATAATAAAGCTCAATGTGTGTGTGTTGGCGTTCTACAGGCTAAACTGTTTGGCCTACAATTATTAGATTTTGAACATGTAACATTGGAGATCAACAATGTGCACTTCGAAGTGATTTTTTAAATTTTTAATTAGAATTTTAACTAACTAAAAATTAAGCAAAATTTTAAGGTTTGTTCATTATAGTCTCTGAAAATATAACAACACAAAATTGATTGTTACATCATACTGAAGTTCAAAAAATAATCTTTTCAATGATAATGTTTTTACCTATGAATTAAATTTCTATTTTTTATGAATTTTTTAAAATATAATTTAATTGTGTTTTACAACAATTTATAGCGCACAAAAAAAAATTAAACTGCACAAATCCATTGCACGTTAATGGGGAAGAAATTCACTTTTATCAACGTGTTGCCATCAAACCGACAAAAGTTCAAATTAAAAAAATAATTAAATTAAATATATAAAAATTAAATTAAAATTAAATAGAAAAAACCAAAGTAGTAAACCCAAATTAAATATATAAAAATATAATTATCTGTATAAAATTAAATAAATACAGAACATGATATTTTTTGAAAAGTAAATGCAGTGAAACATTTTCTAAGATCTTTCATGATATCTATATTACTAACTCAATTAAACGGTTTTATTTAAGGCAAATATAGTTTAATATGTACAAGTTATCTGCTCTAATCGGAGTCCAACAGCTTTTTTTAAATCTTCAGTAATAGGCATAAATCTGCTAATAAATTGTCTAAATGAAATAAATAATTAAATTTTATGTAAATTAAGTCAACTAATGCTGATGAATTATGAATTTTAAATTTTTACATATATACTCTACTCTATGTTTACTATTTACTATTAATCTGCACAAGCATGGCAAAAAATTAACTTTTATTAACGTGTTGCCACCACATTTACAAAATCTCTGAGATTTGATGAAAAAATAATTCAATTACTATTACTGACTGTATGAAATGAAGTAAATATGACATATAATTTCTACAAAATAAATGCAAAAAGAAGCTTTTCATGATCTTTCACAATATCTATATTATTAATTCAATAGTATTTTACGTATCACAAGTTACTTGCTATTGATTTAATGGAAAAGTAATGAATTTTATTGTGTTCTTAATTATGAAAAAAAATGCTGATTATATGGATGTTGGTTTCAGGAAGAATCACTGTAGAATACTTTCACATCCATAAATATAAGAGAATGATTTGACAGAATCTCGGATTCAAAGCATAAATATTTTGTGTGCCGGGATCTGATTTATATTTAATTTTTTGTCAGTCAAATGCCAACATTTTTTTTTAGTGTTTGAAGTTCGAAGAATGTGATACCAGTAAAAGTATCGTCTTGCTATTTTTGGCGATAACTTAAAAGTATGCATTTTGTTCTCAATATTCAATACGCAGCTTCTGTAAATATGTTTAGCAAGAATAATAAGGATTTTTATTTAACAAATAAAATAAAATATTAGAATTCTACAGAATTCTACTGGAGAAGCTGTAGAAATATATTCCGAAAAAAAAAAATTAATTTTAAAAATATAATTCACAAAAATGAAAGAAATGAAATAAATTAGTTCATATGACACCTTTCAAATGTGCATTATCAATTTAATTTTCGGACAATCCCTTACGAGATTAATAAGGAAGAAAAAAGTTAAAACATACACAATAGAATAACACAGAGTTCAATAAAATGTTTGCATTATGACTGTGAATTGACTCAATTTCGAGCAGACGATTTTCCTGTAGTTTCAATAAAATATTTTGTTTATCTGAAAAGAAGATTAAAACACGATTTGGAAAATTCTTTCTAGAAATGATTTTCTGAATATGAAAAATAAGTGTCATTTTAGTTGTTTACATAATTTTAAAATAGCCTTTTCCCTCTTTATTTTTTTATCATCTCAGAACATGATGTTATTTTGGAAATGAGATTTGTGGCGCAAACAAAAATCCGTAAGCGAAAAAAAAAAAAAAAAAAAACGTAGGGGAAAAAATAAAACATTCCGTAGGCAAAAAATTGAAATTTTATTATCTGCACGAGCATCTCAAAAAACGAGCTTTTAATAACGCGTTGCCATCCCATTTACAAAAACTCTGATTAAAAAAATAAGTTAATGACTACAGCAAATAAAACATAGAAAACGTCATTTTGAGCACGCGATATATGAAATGAAATAAACAGGAAATGCGATATTTTTTTTTCAACAATGAATGTGAGACAAAGTTTTTGGGATCGTTTGCAATACTAAAGGGACTCATTCAAAGGAAACAATTAAAATGAATAAAAAATACAATTTAACTCGCACGAGCACGTGGTGCTTGGCCGTGCAAGAAATTTATGTTCTTGCATGATACATTGAGATATGCACAGCAGATTTCATTTTAATCTTTGTTATTTATTTATTCTGTTATGATTGTTGTACAGTAAATACAATTTGTCTTTAATTTTTATTTGCAAAATTTAATACGTTTTTGATTTAGTCCAATAGGAAAAATCTGGAGCCATTTTATGTTTTAATAAACATAAAAGACATAACTTCCACTTTTAAACTAAGCGTTGAATGAAATTAAAGATCTCCATTTATGGAATAAGCATTTTTTTAAATTGCAAAATACAGCATGTTTTATAATTTTAATTTAAAAACAATGTCTTTCTTTAAATTTAATTTTTTATGCATGTTATATTTCACATGAGAGAATAATTTTTCTATTTATAAAAAAATCCGATTTGATCCATGAATTTATAAACAGAAAGTTAAATGTATGTTTCCAGTTGGAAAAATGCTTTAAATAATATAAAGAATTATATTTTATGATGCTTAAGTAATTAAATGCAATAATGAAAAAAAAAATAATTAGGGAATGAATTTTTATGCAGTTTTTATATCTTAACTGTCATACTTATTAAAGTATTTTGTATATACTATCCCTAGTATCCCCATTTCTGCAATTAACACTACTGATTAGCTGTTATAGTTCTGAGACTATTCTAGGCCATTTCAATGCCCGGCTCGCCGACGATCGTCCAATCAGCTCACGCTACTTATACCGTATTTACACTGAGACAGTAGGTTGCGCATGCGTAGAAAGGCTGAAAAGTCGATGGCAAGTAATTGTCCCGAAGGGACAATAACATTCATCTGTATTGTATTTTTTCTTATTGCGCAGACGTTTGTAGAATTTGACCGTTTTTTGGAACAATATTTATTTACTTCAGATAATAGAACACTGCGCAAATATATACGGCAATAAACATATATTTTTATATTTACAAGTTATTACTTCACTTTTTTTCTAATGAAAAAACCTGTAATTTGCTTACTTTTAGGGTTATAAAATCTTTTTTATATGAAGTTAAAGTTTTTTTAATGACATTTTGAAATTAGCAATAGCAGTATAACCGTGAGTTTATAGTTTATTGTTGTTTTTGAAAGGCTTAAGGATGTATTATGGTAGCATTTACATCAACAGAAAGTTCTATAATAAGAAGTTAACTCTGAGATAAAAATAAATGGTATGACTTCATCACAATTGTTCAGCATTGTTTTCTCATTTGAAGTAATAAATTCAGCTAATTAAATAGAACATTTCTGTTTCGTTCTAAATACACATTTTTTTATTCGATTTTTTTTTGAAAATTGTATTACAACTATATTTTGTGTGCTAAAAAAAGAAAAGAAATCACCAGAAAAAGAAAGACAAAGAAATCACTTCAAAACTTTTTTGCATACTGTCTAATAAAGACATTATTCCTCGCATAAAAAATACGAATCCTGAACATCACCGTGAAGGACAAGAGTGCTCAGTTTTTAGTTTATAGAATCCTATACATGAGAGTTTTGTGCTTCCTAAAAATAAAGAACTAGGTATATATTTGTCTATTTTTCGGCGAGTGACAATCAAATTTTAGTGATTAAAATCATACACCAAATTTCAGTTAGACAAGTTGTCCTTTTTTTGAGATATCTCTTTTACAATCATTCGAAGGTACAAACAACACACAACACCGCTTCATGCCCCCGCAACTATAACCACCTGGTTATTTAAACAGTGTAATGAGCACGAAGCGGAAGATATAATGAAAGTGACTGTTGTTAGACGTCACACAATTATCGGTTAGAATTTAATAATAATAGGGGATTTTAGTTTTGAATTGAAGAAAGCTGGAGACAGTGAGCTGTTTGAAATTTAAATGGGAAGTGGCTTCCTCTAATTAAGCTAGCTATTGGAGATAAACTGAAGACTTAAACTAATTCACAAAAACTAACTTCTAGTTTGTTTGAGATTACAAATTTCTGAGGAGTATTGTAAAAATACATAAGAAAAATTTAGGGACGAGGGCAGAAATAATAGTAAAAAAGAAAAACATAAAAAATACAAATAAATGGTATGTACAAACGCAAAAATAACAGGAAAAAAAGATATGGATTTGTAGAACTGCTCTTGTAGATAGTGTTCTTAAAATCTAAACAAATCTTTGTTTTCTTCAATGTGACGAACCATTCTTTGAATTTTCGTCCTGGATCCTTGGGAAGAGGATTCGAAGGTATAGATGGAGAGACGGTCAGTGTTTCAACAAATTCAGCGCCTGCGTCATGGCACAGAGGTAGCGCGTCTTCATCGTGATCTGAGCATCGCGGGATCAAATCCCGGTTAGGGCATGGTTGTTCTTCTGTGTACCATTTTTGAGGTCTGTGAATGCCCCCTCCCCTGTAAAAAGAGGCTGTGCAAGTGAATGCGATGAGTGTGTAGATAAGACGTACTCTTGGCTCTAGTTGGCGCTACTTGAAACAAGAAACACTCTTGTTTCAAGTAGCGCTTAAGTTTAAGTTAAAAATCGCTAACTGTATCAGCGAGCTTGTCACTTTCAATGTTAAAACTTTATATTTATAAATGGATTTTATTTATATAATTCACTGCATTTTTGAGTTATCTTATTTATAAGTGTACTATAATATTTTCCGACAGATGATCAACCTCTTAATGGACTCCAAATTTTATTTATCTAGCTTTTTTATGTTTTATGGTTTTCGTTTTCAACTGCATTCGGATAATTAAACGACCTGAGAAAAATTTAAACCACAATAAAACCACAATCTACGCATCATTTTAGCTCAAAGTTATCAAGCTACCGACTTCAAAGTCAGACGTGGTTCCAAAATTGCTTTTCTCGGGCTCTTAAAGTTCTGAAAGGTGAAGATTCGTTAAAATTTCGATTTCAAATTTTGTTATGAGCAAAGTCTTTCTCTTTGTGTATTTCGTATGCGATCAATTAAAAAAACTGTAAAAATAGAATAAAATAAAAAGAAATTTGATATTTTAGTCTAAAATAATTTTAAGGCTTTATCCACCTGTTTTGTCTTCGTCTGGTTTGATTGCGACATCCATGGTATTTTATATGTAACAATTAATATATAACGTATTTAATAGGAAGAATGTCAGCAGCATAAAATGCTGTCATATAAATAAACAAAATTGTTCTTTGATGCTATGCCGTATTTCCACTCGGTTAGTTATAAGACGGCCAAGCGGTAGCGCAAGCTTAAAATGGCTGAAAAATGGGTACATACGTATTAGACCATCTTCGCCAACGGTTTAGTAACTCATTGGCGACAGATTTAAATTTGGCGATAAAGATAAACGGATTACACCATTACCGGATTGCCATAATTGGCGGTTTAGCAACTCATTGGCGACGACTTCAAATTTGGCGATAAAGTTGGACGGTATAATACGTAAGTACCAGTTTCCTTCCAGAATAATTCCAGGGAACACAAGAAAACAATTTTAAGTAGTAGAAATACTTTAATTAATTTAATTATTAATTAAATATTTTTAATTCCTACTTTTAAATTATATTAAATTCTTGCTGTTTGGTTTACTTTATATGTGTTCTTTAGAATACCATCAGCAAAAAATAGCCATATTAAGAAGATATAAGCCATATTTAAACAGTACTTTTAAGTACAGTCAATAAATAAAAGGTTAAAACGTTTTTTATTTGCATATTTCGGATTTTATTTGTATATTTTGGCGACGGATTTAAATTTGGCGATAAAGATCAACGAATTACATCATTGACAGATTGCCATAATTGGCGGTTTAGCAACTCATTGGCGACGACTTCAAATTTGGCGATTTGGTTCGGTACTTATCGCCAAATTTGAAGGCGATAAGTACCGAAAAATGTTATTCGGTCTTTGCCAAGTAATTATCCCGACGGGACAAAAACATGCCGCATTGTATTTGTAAACATGATGTATTGTATTTTTTATCATGTCAGAACATGATATTGTTTTGGGAAAGAGGTTTTTTGGTTTCAACAAAAATCCGTGGGCGAAAAATAAAAATTTTAACCCTTTGCACGATAATTAGATTGCCCTTGAACGATAATTAGATGCAAAATTATTTACTTAATACAAAGATATGTTTACTGCTAAGAAAAAAAAACATAATTCTTTTAAGTTGAATTTCTTTGAAAAACTAAGCTACATCTCTTAACCATTACGTAGGCGTTTTTAACTATTAAATTTTAAAAATGAATAAATAAAACGTCAAAAATATGCACAATCTTGAATAGTGAGTCAGAGGCATCGGAGGGCAAAGGGTTAATCCGTAGGCGGAAAATAAAATTTTTATTATCTGCATGAGCATCTTCAAAAATTAGCTTTTAATAAAGCGTTGCCATTGCATTTACAAAAAGCTCTGATTTTTAAAAAAATAAGTTAATGACTACTGTAAATAAAACCTAGAAAAATGTCATTTTGTTAGCATGTGATTATACGAAATGAAATAAATAGGAAATGATATATTTTTTAAAACAATAAACTAAAAACAAAGTTTTTTTTGGATCGTTTGCAATACTAAAATGACTCATTCAACGAAACCATTAAAATGAATGAAAATATAATTCAACTCGCACGTGCACGTGGTGCTTGGCCATTCAAGAAATGATGTTCTGACATGATACACTGAAATATGCATAGCAGATTTCATTTTAATCTTTTATTTCGTATAGTGCACTTACTGTACTTTACTCTTACTAGTAGAATTTGGCGGGGGGGTTGGCGTAAAAAATTGATCATTCTTCATTGATTAGTAATAATACCGACGGTTTTTGCCCTTTGCTCTTTCTGATGATAGATTATAGATGTGTTTCATTTTAATTGTTTATATAGTTTTATTTTTTATATAGTTTTCCGTATTTAGGTATAATGATCTTTTTTTTATTATTATTTGCCATGCCTCTTTGTGTAAATATTTATAATTTTAATGCGATACGCAGTGGAAAAGAAAATTTCAGGGTCGCCAAAATGGCAATTCATGATCTAAAATGGAATGCTTGGACCTTATGAAATTATGGCAAACATAAATCAATTCCTTTGTACGCATGCGCTGCTTACTGGCCACCTAATAACTGCCCGAATGTAATGCTGGGTTTACACTCGGCCAGTAATAAGACGGCAAGTATTCAGCGCATGCGTACAAAGGAATTGATTTATGTTAGACTATCCATGTGTGTATGTGTGGTGTCTGGCTCACGTTAAATCTGTTGTGGTCACAAAGTCCTCCATGTCGAGAGTAATACCACTTGAGGTACTGGGTCAGAGGGGATCGTTTTCTGATCCATATCTAAAATACGATCTGTGGATTAATGCATGAATTAAGTCTGTTGTTGTTACTTATGGCACTTCCACATTGGACAAGCCCCCCGCTGACACAGCAGCAGATTTAAGCCGAAAGGAGCGTCGCTTGTTTTTGAAGTAGCACCACCTATGGCCAAGAGTACGACTTAGCTACACACTCACCACATTCGATTGCACAACCCCTTTTTACAGGGGGACACATTAACACATCTCACAGCAGAACAGCCATGCCCGAACCGAGACTCGAGCCCGGAGCTCCCCGAACACGAGGAAGACACGCTACCTTTTCGCCAGAAAGTCGGCTGAATTAAGTCTACACCGTATAAAGAGTTTGTGACGTGTGTGAACCAGAAGTCAGGCTTCTGCCCTTGGGTGCTCAGGGGTCCATAACTTCAGAAGCTACTACAGCTCTCCTTCCGTTGTATTGCAGAACAAGACAACAGCAACAGTATATGTTTGTAATTCTGCGTATAGTCATTTTTGATTTTTCTACTGCAACTATTTTGGATTTATTAAAATTCTCATAACATGCCCATCAAACCATTCAGAGACCATAATGGTTACGAATATGACGGTATCCGTTCTGTATTAGTAAAGAATAGGAAATGAAGTGAAAAAAAATCTAATTAATGTCCTACTGAAAAAGAAATTTCTTATTATATTCTCCTCTTAATGATTCTTCTTATATTTTAAATTATTGACTCTTGCGCCATGAATTTAGCAAAGAATCTTCTAAATCGCATAACTACTGCGTAATTGTATTGACTGTTGAAACCGATGCGCAAGAAATTGAAAAAGCTTTACTAAATGGAAAAAAAAAGTTGAAACGATTCATTTCCTGGTTATTCATGCATCAATTTCGCAATCAAATGACATGAAAAATAGGATTACTGAGGTTTTATTTTTTAATGTATCTGTCATTTCATGTCAGGTTTTTGATATTTTCGACCTCAAAGCTATTTTTCTTATGCTATCAATTTTTTTTTCAAAATTCAATTTATTTCGAAATGACTACAGAGTTTGTTTTATGGAGTGAACGTGTGTTCGAATGATGCGCAACAAATGAATCGTGGTAATTTTAGTTTGAAACATAGCCTAATTTTATTGGCAAAAAAAATGCATTCTCACAATATGTGGTAAAATTAGTGGGGATGATCTATCTATCTATCTATCTATCTATCTATCTATCTATCTATCTATC
>JAOUZG010031332.1:1907342-1942522 GCA_026289955.1 Argiope argentata
TCTATCTATCTATCTATCTATCTATCTATCTATCTATCTATCTATCTGTCTGTCTGTCTGTCTGTCTGTGTGCGTGCGTGCGTGTGTAGAATATCCCACGGAACTATTTTATTTCACCATCATTTTAGCTTTCATTTTTTCTCTTATCAATGTCCAATGGTAGACGTAATTCAAAGCGAGAATTGTAAAAGGTTAGATCATTTCCCAGAGGACGATAATTTTACTCAATACAATATTCCAGAAAAACGCCATCTATCGAGCTTTTGGAAAACTGTCACAATTGATATTCAGGCAGAGACCCACTAACCACCGTACGATAAATACGTGTCCACGCGATACCCGCTCGCAAAACTACGCGGTAATATGTTTTCAGTCACATAATGTTTTTCTTACTTCTAACGTGCTCCTAGAGGAAATAAACTAACATTCTATTTGTTTAATATCTCCATGTTTTAATCCATTTAATATTTCCCTGTAAATACCTTTCATTTAAATTTTTTTTATATATTTAAGAAGTCTCTTCTCTCTCTTTCTCTCTCTTTCTCTCTCTCTCTCTCTCTCTCTATATATATATATATATATATAATTTTTAATTAACGATGAAATTTAGATTTTTTTGCCGTTTAACTTGCTTTGTCTTCAAACTGATTCAAGAATCGCACAATTTTTGTCCTTCACTGTAAGGAAATAATTATTCTTGCTTCAGATTATTAAAAAAAAACTGCGCAGTTTTTATCCTTCATGGTGTTAAAATATTCCCTGAAAAACAGCGAAAAAATAACCGTAATTAGCTGCTTGGTACGACTGAATAATGATGAAAATAATTAAAACAGCTGCTTTTTTATCACAATGAACTAGGAATTATTTTTTTCTCTTGTGACTTTGAATTTTATTGATTGATATATATTTTTTAAAACTCATTTATGATCAGTTGCTTCTACTTTTCTCATTGTGAGTGATTGGCGTTTACACCATGTGCTAATTATTTTCAGAAACATATTTTTATAGTTATGATTGTTCCCTGCTGTTGTAGTCTTTTAATTTTGAATCCCATCCTTTAACGACAATTCATTTTAATTTCTATCATTACCGTATCTGTATTAATTTAGTTTGTTAACATTCCGGAATTTCCGCGTTTATTAATTTCGTAACGTTTCCTTGACAAATAAATAAAAGATTAAAATGAAATCTGCTGTGCACATTTCAATGCATCATGTCAGAACATCATTTCTTGAACGGCCAAGCACCACGTGCTCGTGCAAGTCAAATTATATTTTTATTCATTTTAATCGTTTCATCGAATGAGTCACTTTAGTATTGCTAACGATGTAAAAAACTTTGTCTCGCATTTATTGTTTAAAAAATATCGCATTTTCTATTTAATTCATTTCTTATAATACGTGCTTAAAAGGACATTTTGCTAAGTTTTATTTGCTGTGGTCATTATTATTATTTTATTTTATTAATTATTTTTTTAAACAGAGATTTTGTAAATGGGATGGCAACACTTTATTACAAACTAATTTTTTGAGATACTCGTGGAGATAGTAAAATTTTTATTTTTTGTCTACGGATTTTTATTGACACCGGAAAACCTCATTCCCAAAGCAATATCATGTTCTGACATAATAATAATAATAAAAAACTAAAAGAATATCTTAATCTTATATTAGAACCTCTTAATCCCAATGCTTCTGTTTGTCTTTCCGTCTGAATGTATATGAAAAACGATAACTTAAAAACGATTCTAATGGAAGGTCTACAATTCCATATATTTTACATAGATGTTGTGAGCATTATTTCGTTGGCAGATATTTTGAATTATAAATAAAGCAATTGTTAGAGTTTGTAAATGAAAAGGATTCGGGCACGTAAATATATTAAACATATTCCACTTAGTATGTGCACCCAAAAATTGCTTTACTACAATTTTTCGACATTCATCAATTAAACTTTCAATTTAAAAGGATGGATTACCTTTTGTCGTGAATGTAAAATATAATAGTAAAAAAAATACAATGAGCTAGATGAATGAAATGTGTAATTTAACCCTTATTCTGAAACTATACATTTATTTTAAATTTTATGAAAACTTTGTGCATTCTATACTATATTTTGTGTATGCTATTATATTTTGTAAATATACTACATTTTGTCTATATTTGTGCATTCCGGTATTATATATTTTTTCCACACATAATTTGTTCTCTTTATTGCTCTAGAAAACTATGTTCTATAATTTGTTCTCTTTATTGTTGTGATGAAACTTCACAAATGTGATAAATAACTACAGCTGATTTTTTTTCTAAGGAGTATTAACATTCACGGTAAATAAAAATTAAAAAAGTAAATAAAAATTCATTTTAAAATTATTTTTTAAAATTTAAGATTCTTTACTTTTTATGTCCAATGACATTGTTATGTACTTTTTTTAACGTTTCAAATATATCAATCTATGTTTTAAAATCTGTTTAACATTTAGATAAAGAAATTAAATTTTTTTAGTTAAAGCTATACGATATAATTCCATTTAGAATTTATTAAAACTAATAAAATTATATTAATTCATTCCGAGTATAAATTAACTGTAACCCTTAGACTTCTGTCGATATGAACTTCATCCTTTTTCTGTCACTGCCACTTTACAATCAAGATTGAGACAGATGTCTTTTTGTAGTATATTTCATGGTATGTGTTGAACCCGTTATGTTTCCAGCTGTCCTGTCTGTTTGGCATTCAAATCAACTCAGTGACGCAGACTTGAAAGCTTCGAATTGATAAACAAGCTGGAAAAATACTGAACTCTTTTCAGACAGCAAAATATTTGTCCTTCCAATTTTCAACAGAACCAACAAGTTCTTCAACAGTTTGAATGAAAATAAATCAATACTTTTGATGATAGTAGTGGCCAATTTTTTTTAACTTCTGAAGTGGCAGAAAAAAAAGAATAAGAAAAAATACATTTAATATATAAGTAGTATTAATGAAAATCAAAATAAAAAAAGATTAAAATGAAATCTGCTGTGCGTATTTCAATGTATCATGTCAGAACATTAATTTCTTGAACGGCCAAGCACCACGTACTCGTGCAAGTTAATTTATATTTTTATTCCTTTTAATTGTTTCATCGAATGAGTCACTTTAGTATCGCAAACGATCCAAAAAAACTTTATATCGCATTTATTGTTTAAAAAAATATCACATTTCCCATTTATTTCATTTCATATAATCACGTGACATTATTCTCAAAATGACATTTTTCTAGGTTTTGTTTGCTGTAGTCGTGAACTTATTTTCTTTAAATCAGATCTTTTGTAAAGGCAATGATAACATGTTATTAAAAGCTGATTTTTCAAAAATGCTCGTGCAGATAGTAAAATTTTTATTTTTCGACTACGGATTTTTGTTGACGCCAAAAACCTAATCTCAAAAACATCATGTTCTGACATGATAATAAAATAGCTTATTGCTAATACTAATTACCATTTATGGAAGTGTTTTTAAAATACATTTTTGTTAACAAACTAAAAAAAAGTTCTGCGAAATATTTAGGATCAAACGTTTAATTAGATTAAGAGACCAACTAATAATTCTGAAAAAAAAAATACTATAATAACATAAATGAATAAAATTCCAAATTTTAGTACATCAAGATGTGAGTAAAAAATTGATTATAAAATTCGATTTTTAAAGATCATGATTGTCTAATTAAATAAAAATGTGTAAAAAGACTTTAAAAATCAAGAAGATATAATGAAACATATAAATATTTTATTATATATTTTTACATTTACTTACCCTTATTTTTTATATTTTTAATTCATCTTTATTCATCTACATTGGACAAATTTAAATGAACGTTCTATGTTACAATTACAGTTAAAGAAGAAATAGAATGCCTCCTTAAAATTTAATTAATTTTTTATTTAAATTTGCGGTTACAACAATTGTTACACATAGTTAATAGTATTAATAAGAAGGCTTAATTTATTGTTATAAAACTAATTGCCTCAAGATGATATGATGTAAATATTGGAAACGTTGAATTTTAATTAAAGATTACTGAATTTTTATGCATAAGTGGTTCATGGTATTTTTAAGGATCGGATTATGACTGATTTTAAAGCTGAAACTTTTTAATGGTTTTACATCTGCTCTGTGCATTGTATTTAGGAGCCTTTCTAATGGAATATAGGCCCTTAACTTTGTGGTGTCATTGTATCTGGTAAATCTGTTTCAAATCACATGTTGCCTTTTGGGGTAATGTAGTTTATTTTTATGATTCTTCTTGTAAACATTTCAAATAATAAGAAAAATGTTTTCTTCTTTTTCTCTCAACAATGCAGATAATCGCAAGATTAAAAATTTGATGAATCAATGAAAATCGTTTGAATTATTTCATTGCCACAATTAAAAATATTGTTGAAAATTATGAAAAAAAATCATTAAAAATGGTATCTGGGAAAAAATTACACAACCGTTAATTTGGTATAGTTAAGAAGAGATCTTTTTTAAAAGTTTTAAAACTGATTAAAACTGGTTAATCATTTTTGCACAATAATATTTTTGGATACTACTGGAAGGAAAACCTTATAATATTGTTTCCTTTTTATTTAATTAAAATTCTAATTAAATTAAAATTTAATTAATTTTAAATATTAAATTTAATTGAAATTATAATTAATGTTTTAAAATTAAAATATCTCAGAGACTCACAATATCACTCTTCAAAATAGGTGTAGGTCAAACAGTTTGACCTGTAAAAACCAATACATACTCACATTCTTTGTTATTAATTGAGATATAATTTATAATTTTAAATGATGATTCGTATATAAATTCTTGTAATTCATTTGTTTCCGTATTATAGAATTTATTCTTAACTTAATTAATTCATCAATGCATTAATAGCAATTAATTAATTAAATGAAGCATATTGTTACGTTTTTAGCGTAGCGGGTTTGGATTGAATGGACTTTATTTGAGGACAGCACAAACAAATATATTTACAGCTATTTACAGGTATATACAGGATGACTTGGAAAAGTAAAACTTCAGAAAACACAATTCAGCAATAATCAGTCACTTACAGCGTAAAGGCAAGTCTTACGCACAATAAACACAGTTTGCAAAACAGCTATAGTATAGCACAGCAACAGTAAAGCACAGCGAGCTCAACAACACAGCGTTAACAGCAAACGCAAACACAGCTCACAAGCGTAACTCCGTGAGTAAAGCGAAACGCTTCTCTTTGAGAGATTTTTCTGCCAGGAATCTGATTGGGTTAACGGGGCACCTAGCTGCGAAGCAGCTTATCCCCAGTCGTAATAGTTATGATAGCTGCATGATTAAAGATATCTAGACTTGACTCTCTCCGTTGAAGTCTGTAGATGGAAAAGGTGATGGTAACTTCAGAACCCGAAGTTCTGATCAGCTGTTGTCCAGATACGGCTCAATCCATGCTTTTGCATCATCATCATCAACCAGGCTGTGAAGATGCAGTCCAGAGGGGTGGGTGAGTTAGTAAGTGTCAGGCCAGGCTATGATTGGCTATTGAGTGGGAGAGGGTGAGGGGGTATGCACCTGAGTAGATGTTAGATTTAAAGTATAAAGTTTAAGTTATGAATTAAATAAAATCAAGAATTAAATAAAATCAAGAATAATTGCCGTCGTAAAAGTAGATTAGAGAAGTATATTCCTGGGCCTCCTGGAATTGAAGGAGGGATGGTAATTAGGTATATTTTTAATTGCAGAGTTATTAATTTTATCCAAGTTAGCATAGAAATCTTTTGAAATTTTTTGGATGAATTTTTTAAGGGTTGGGTAATCTAAGTCTTTGTATACACAAGATGTGGGCATAAACCACCTTAATTTACAGATATTGCGGAAGAACTTATTTTGCAGTTTTTCAATAGAAGCAAGACTAGTTTTAGGTGCATAACCCCACACAGGGCAGGCATAAGTAATTACTGGACGCAAATAGCTAGTGTAAATAAGCATTTTATTTTTCCTAGTCAAATTAGAGTCTCGAGAGATTAAGGGAAAGAATTTACGAATTAGGTCTCGATACTTTTTAGTGATGAAATTAAAGTGGGGTTTCCAAGTTAGTTTACTGTCTAAAATGACTCCTAGGTATTTGCATTCCTTAGACCACGGGATATTTTTATTTTTGATTTTGAGAGGGGGGGTGCTTTTATGTAATTAAATCTATTAAAGTAAATGGCTTCAGTTTTATCTGCATTGATTTCTATTTTCCATTTCACGAACCAGTCCTCAAGAGTTTTTAAGTGTCTGTTAAGTGCTATTGATATGTAATTAGGATTTTTGTTACGCGCTAGTATTGCGGTGTCATCCGCGTACATACATAACATTGTATTGAACTGACGAGGGATATCGTTAATAAAAATTGAGAATAATACTGGCCCCAGTTTAGATCCTTGTGGAACACCAGCTTGAATTGGTTTGAGATTAGAGAATACATTGTTGAGTTTAATTTTAAAGGATCTATTACTGAGGTAGGAGATTATAATTTTGACTAGGTGTGGGGGGATGTTATAATAAATGAGTTTGTAAATAAGGCCATCCTGCCAAACTCTGTCAAAAGCTTTTTGGATATCCAGTAACACAGCAGCTGTTTTTTGTTTATTCGTAAAACCTTCTTCTATGTATTCAACTACTCTTAGCCATTGATGAGTTGTGGATAGATTATTACGAAAGCCGAATTGCTCAGGGGCTAAGATATTATTAGTTTCTAGGTAGTTATTTAATCGGTCTAAAATGATATGTTCTGCAATTTTACTTACAGAGGGAAGTAGAGATATGGGTCTATAGCTGCTGGGTTCAGTGGGATCTTTTCCAGGTTTAAGAATGGGGATTACTGCTGCAGTTTTCCAAGTATTAGGATAATAACCAAATTTAAGTAAGTTGTGAATTATGTCAGTTAGATATTTAATAAATTTATCAGGGAGAAATTTTAACATTTTATTATTTATTCTATCAATGCCGGGTGCTTTTTTAACGTTAAGTTTTTGAATATATGTTTTGATCTCCACCGTGGTTGGAGGGTTAAAGTCGTTAAACATAATGGGTAGGGAATCCTGGAAGCTTTTGACTGTATTATTTACAAGTTGTTCTGTGTCATTATCAATGATATTATTAAGTTGAAATTGTTTCTCAAGGCTATCAGCCAAGCAGTTTGCTTTTTCTATATCTTCATTAGCAATACTAGATAGGCCTTTCAGGGGCGGAATTTTGTGTTTTTTATTTTTGTAAGAGTTAACGAGTTTATAAATGGATCCGTCTTCTGCATTGGAGTTTATAATTCTGTTGACGAATTCATTATTGTTAAGTTCATTATTTAATTTTTCAATATCTTTGTTTAATCTATTCATGAATCTCTTGAAGACTGGGTCGCGGGTTTTTTGAAAAGTCTTCCTGGCAATGTTACGATCTCTGATTAACGCTCTTAATTTAGGGTCTATTGACTTCTGGGTATTCAGAGCAACAGTAGACGCCGCAATTTTGGCTTCATTGATTAATTTTTCAAAGTTACGAACATGCTGCTCAAGGCAGTTGGGATTGGTTAAATCAGTTAAATCCGGGGTCTCTGATTGGTTGAGGTTGAATCCGAAGTTATTCCAGTTAATCCTATATATACTGCTGGATTCTGGCAGTGTGTATTTGAAGAAAAACTGGGAAACTGGCTGATTAGGTGGAAAATTAAGATCAATATCGAAAAATGCCAAGCAGTATACTTCACGAAAAAGAAAAGCCTCCCCCCTCCACCCAAGCTATTCAGGCGCCCAACTAAATGGGAAAGCAACACCAAGTACTTGGGTGTAATAATAGATAAAAATTTAACGTACAAGCCACATATAGAAAAAATCAGGGAAAAGTACAAAAAAGCGAAAGGCGCGCTAAACCCGCTGTTAGGTTATAATTCTAAATTATCATTAAAAAATAAACTACTCTTATATAAAACGCTTTTGCGCCCCCTAATTAGCTACGCCGCCCCTGTATGGGGAGCAGCCGCCAAAACAAACATTAAAAAACTAGAATCTCTACAAAATGCAACAGCCCGGCAAATTGCTAAAATGCCCTGGTATATAAGAAATAAAAACATCTTAAAGGACCTTAGGTTACCCACCATAGAGGAATACTTCCAAAAACTAGCAACAACCTATTATAACAAACTAGACAACAATAATAATGCAGCCCTAAAAGAAATACCAACTTACGACCCCAAAAGCAATAGGAATAGAAAAAGACCAAGAACGCTGCTGAACTAATCGAGATCCTCTCCGAAACTCGCCAGACGGACGAAAGCTTGCCTTTGCTAGTGAGAAATTAAGACTACGTAAATGCTCTGAGAAGTAATAAACTGAAAATTAAATGCATAATGACTAAATTATAAATACATAATTATAGGAAGAGGATATTAAAACGTCAAGCAATAGTATACATAAGAATGGTATCAAGTGCATTAAATGTTTTTTTTTTTATTTATTTATTTTTTATTTATTTACTTAGTTATTTGTTTATTCTGTACTCTTCCTTCTCCCTTAAAAATTCATGATAAAAAAACTTAATAAATAATACTAAAATAGCATAAACCTTATGGTAATTAAACTATAAAATAACTCATGCTCAATTCATAATATCCTGTACCACTGCACCAAATTCAATCGAACGGGAGATTAAAGGCCGCAGAGCCTAGGCGCTCCTTGAAAACAACCAATATCATTGGCATTGGCATTGAAGAAAAATCTTAGAAGAATTGGGTTGTGGTCGGAGCTGAGCTCCGGGATGGAGTCTATTTCATAGGGGTAGTGAAAGTCTTTAACTATTGTTAGGTCCAGGGTATTTGAGGAATTATTACCAAATCTAGTGGGGGTGGTTGGTGCGAGGATTTCAAGTCCGGCCTGGCGGGCGAAATGGAACAGGGATCTACCTTTCGAACACATTCTTTTACATCCCCAACTACTGTGATGAGCATTAAAGTCTCCGCAAAAAATAGGATTAGGGCCAAGTTTCATTAAGATTTCAAGATCAAAAATAAAATTAAGGTTATCCGCGTTGGGTGAAATATAAGTTGAAATTAAGGTTATGGGGTCTTTATTTTTTAGATTAAGTTGCACCACAGTAGCTTCTACATGTTGTAGTAATGGGGGGGTGACCTCATGATGAGGTAATCCGTTTTTAATTAATATGGCAGTTCCACCACCTGCTTGATTTATCCTGTAACTATAGTAGGAAAAATAATTTGCCAGGAAGATTTTTCGATGTGGTCTAAGGTGGGTTTCTTGAAGTAAAATAATATCGGGGTTATACTTATTTACAAAATTACGAAAGTCATGAATTTTGCTATTAATGCCATTTGCATTCCAGTAAATTATGCGAAGGCTATTGAGCGAGAACTTTAATTATTATCTAACGAGGCTTGATTTATAAAGGCAGAGCTAAATAAAATCATTTTTTCCATGTTGGTTTTAGCTTTATTTACTTTCTTTAGTTGGGTTATTAGCCATGGGAATTCATCCATGAATTTTTTGAATTCTCTTAGTGCATCCATTATACCGACTATGTCTACTATATCTTTGTTGATGTCTGGATCGTTTGGGGCCCCGTCATGTGCTGCCATCTCGTGGCGTGGAGTACGATTAAGAAGGCTGGCGTAAGTGACGTTATCTCGAACTAAGGATTGATTCCTTGCGAAGTAGTTATTGCGGTTGTTTACTGGATTGGATATTTTTGGGAATTTTTTGCATCCTCTGTAAGAGGCGATGTGTCCAATTTCATTACAATTAATACATCTGGGTTCAGCAATTTTTTCTTGAACATTACATTCCCTAGTTTCGTGCGGTCCTTCACATTTCAGGCATCTTGCCTTCATCATGCAATTTTTTGAGGTATGGTGGAAGTAATTGCATTTAAAGCACTGTGAGACAATTCCTCTCCCTCTGTAAGCCTCAACAGTAACCCTCAAGTAATTAATGTTAGTTAACTGAAAAATTTTTTCCGATTGTTTATTTCTGTCTAACTCAACAAGGAAGAAGGGCAGTAGCCTTTTAGTACTAAATTGGGTCAATTGAGATAATTTATTAACTTTGTACCCATTGATTTCAAGATAGGCTTGTATTTCCTCTTTACAGTACTCGTGAGGGAGTCCCTTGATAACCACTTTCAGAGGTCTTTTATCTTTTGGAGTTATCATATAGAAATCATAACCTCTGACTTCACAATGAGCCCTGATTTTTCTATGTTGCTCCTCATTCTGTGGGTACACTTTAACGAACCCATTGCTGAATTTGTTTTCAGTTGGCCCGCAAACTTGAGCGATTTCAGCTAACATTGTATTATACTCTTTTGAGTATCTGAGCATCAATGGTGGAATTTTAGTGATTTTTTCTGTTTCATTATTTACATTACTTTCCTCAATAGTTAGGCTGCTAAATTTATTTTGAATAGTGATGTTATTAACTGGTGATTTAGGAGCATTAATTCTGGCTGTTTTGCGCTTATTGGGGGATTTAAATTGTTCCTCTAAATTCTTATCCATGGGGGGGGAGGGCTTTTTTATTTTTAGTACAATTATTAGCCTGACACTTAGGTATTGAATTTAACTCACCCAGGAGTCTATGTAGAGTTTCCTGGAGGACATCCTTCTCTCTCATCATTTTCATAAAGAACTCGTCATTAGGGTCGTCAATGCCTATTATCCTTCTGGCCTCTATCAGGGCTGTGTCTTTCGAGTTCATCTCAATTCTAGTGAGTGTGGTCCGAGCCATCAGAGCTTCTTCAGTGCGACATCCTTCGCAAGTAAAATTTGTTGTATTTTGTGGGCTGCCATCCTGATCATTATCGATTATCATATCATCATTAGCTATGCATCTACGTTTGTTAGAATCCATCGATCCTTCCGCTGCAGGTCCTGAAAAGGACGAGTCGGACCGTGATGGATTGTTAAGTTCTAAGTCGCTCAGGGTGAAATTTGTGTAGGAGCTGTCACAAGTACACACCGCCACTGCTACCCCAAGATGTGTGTTCTAAATGTGAGAGATTTTTCTGCCAGGAAGAGGCAACCCGCCTCTTATATACGCGGGAGAAAGCGCCGGGAGAAAACGCGGTTCAACCAGAATTGACTCGGGGTTACCAGAACATTCTTCCCGCCAAGTCAACCCGGCTGGCGCGGAGCATCCCGTGAAGCGCAGCCAACGTTTTCACCTTTGGCGTGCGTTTTGCTCGCTCGTAACATTGCCCCCTCCTCAAGGACTGCACGTCCCGGGCAGTACAGACCCAGAGCAGAAGACAATAACATAAACACAAAATTTCAGACATAAACATTGAAAGATAATTAACATAAAAAAACTATTTACAAATATACAGATTACATTTTCATAAATGAGGAAACCATGGTTTCAACTAAGTATTTGATGAGTTACCATAATAAGGGGCTAGCCGGTCGTAATGTACTACTCTTGGTTTCGAGTTCGGTGACTTCCTTATTCGAACCACGACGTCATTCAGTCTTTTCAGGACTGTATAAGGGCCTTCCCAGGAAGACTGCAGCTTCGGAGAGAGTCCCTTTCGTCGAATCGGGTTCCAGAACCATACCTTGTCACCTTCCTTGAATTCATGTCCGGTGGCTTTAGTGTCGTACCTGGTCTTCATCTTCTCCGTCGCTATGTTGATCCGATCTCGGGCAAATCTGTGTACGTCTTCTAAACGGGCCTGGAGTTCTTGAACATAATCCACAGGCGAAGAAGGCGTATCCGGTGGACACCCGAACAGAAGATCACAGGGCAGTTGGAGTTCTTCTCTATTTCCATTGTCCGTCCGAGGAAGAGGTCTCAAGATGTCAGAGGCCTGTCTTTCAAATGGTGCGCCTACATTATCCCGCTGTAACGTACCACGACTGCGTGTTTTCGGTCCTTTACGGGCGTTACAGTCATCACATGTTCTGCACCATTCTCGAACATCCTCTTTCATGTTGTTCCAATAGAAACACTCCCGGACATTACGAGTTGTCTTCATGATTCCGAAGTGACCACCTTCAGGACTGCTGTGTAACTCCTTCAGTACTTGATTTATCCTTGATCGGGGAAGTACAAGTTGCCACCTAAATGACTTCCCATCTTCGGACTCCCATTTTCTATACAAGATACCATTCCTAATTTCGAGTGAATTCCAGAGAGCCCAGTAGCGTTTAGCTCCCGTACTGAGGCTTAAAATGTCCTGCCTTTTAGGTCTTGAATCGTTTGATAGCATAACTTCCATAATCAGTTTAATATCAGGATCATTCATTTGTTCCTTGCGAACCTCTTCATCACTACAGGGATCAGATTGAGGTGGTACGGCTTCTGCGATCTGGCGCACAGTTGATGTATCAATCCCATGTTTCTTTTCCGCCGAGGAGCAGTAGCGACAACCTTCGGAGCAGAGCTTACTTGATATGGCATCTGTATTTTCTCCTCCAGAACCCAAATGGAAAAGTGTCACGTCTTCTGATGTGGAGTGCAGGGAGTTATCTTTGAAGTCGATTACAAAATCATACTTCTTCAGAAAGTCCATACCAAGTATGAAATCATCTGTAATCCGCTACGTAGACGACATGGTCATAAGTAGCATTCCCAAATCTAATTTCAATATTCATTTTTCCGATAATTGGGATTCTGTCACCAATGACCGTTTCGAGGGTGACGCAGGACGGTGTCCAGAGAATTTTCCTTCCAAGTCGTTCTGCAACATCTCTACGCATGATGGTTACGTTGGCTCCTGTGTCAACGATCATTCGGCAGGGGATTCCGTTGACGAAGGCATCAACAAATACACCATTTTCACCGCCGCCTCTGGAAGATATTTGTAAAACTCTAAAATGGTTTTCCTGGTTGCTTCTAGAAGAGTCTTTATCCCGTTTATCTAAGCGGACTGGACAGTTACTTCGAACATGGCCCTCTACGCCGCATTTCCAACATTTCGTTGTTCTCTGGCCATGTTTGTTGGGCCTTTCACCTCTTTTCCGGATAAACTGGAAAATTGTTTTCATCATTTCGAATAGATTTTGCAGCGAAGGATCCGATGCATCTTGAACCGTAGCACCTCTTACTGAGTTGCGATCCCTCCGTGAAGCTTGCTGAGCGGCTTCAAATTTCATTGAATAAACCAAAGCTGATTTTAAATCCTTCAATTCAGCCATTCGCAGGGACTTTTGTATCTCTGGATCCCTCACACCGTCGATGAAATACTGCAGGGCCAGTGTTTCCCGTATCTCGGCAGGACAGTCGGAGAAGGCAAGATGGGAGAGCTTCTCTACATCTGCTGCAAGCTCTTGCAGGCTTTCATTCGATCGTTGTTGTCGGGTCTTTAACTGAAGACGGCTATAGTCCTTGAGGCACTTTTCTCCGAAGCGCAACTCCAGAGCGCTTGAAAGAGCATCAAAGTTCAGATGTTGATCTTCGGGAACAGTTCTCAAAATATCAGCAGCTTCAGCCCTTAGTGATGCAGCCAGTTGACGAGCCTTCGTGACTGGATCCCAACCATTGGCATCTGCGACGATGGAGAATTGAGTCTTGTACACTTGCCAAGATGTTTTTCCGTCGTAGGTGGACACTTTTATGTTTGATTTAGGAATAATAGGCACAGGTTGAGCTATTTCAGGCTCTCGAACATTCGGAGATTGGTTTTCAGCTTTTATCTGTGCACCTTCCATTCTCTTTAATTTTTCCTCAAATGCGTTGAATCTTTCGTCCACTCTTTCAAATTTCTCCTCAAAACTCTGCTGAATATTACGAATCTTTGTGTCGTTCTCTTGAACCTTTTCCGCTAAAGCATCTACTTTATAGTTGATTGCTTCTACGATATTAGCTTGGCCTTGTTCTATCTTCTCCATCTTTTCTTGCCCTTGTTCTATCTTCTTCTCCATTTTCTCTTGGCCTTGTTCTATCTTCAGTTCTATCCTCTCTTGCCCTTCTTTCATTTCTTTAATGAAAGCAAAAAGCTGTTCAAATTTTGCTTTATCCGCTTCCTCCATCGCTCTAGTTTTCACCATTCAATCCCACTTCTGACACCAGTTGTTTCGTTTTTAGCGTAGCGGGTTTGGATTGAATGGACTTTATTTGAGGACAGCACAAACAAATTTATTTACAGCTATTTACAGGTATATACAGGATGACTTGGAAAAGTAAAACTTCAGAAAACACAATTCAGCAATAATCAGTCACTTACAGCGTAAATGCAAGTCTTACGCACAATAAACACAGTTTGCCAAACAGCTATAGTATAGCACAGCAACAGTAAAGCACAGCGAGCTCAACAACACAGCGTTAACAGCAAACGCAAACACAGCTCACAAGCGTAACTCCGTGAGTAAAGCGAAACGCTTCTCTTTGAGAGATTTTTCTGCCAGGAAGAGGCAACCCGCCTCTTATATACGCGGGAGAAAGCGCCGGGAGAAAACGCGGTTCAACCAGAATTGACTCGGGGTTACCAGAACATTCTTCCCGCCAAGTCAACCCGGCTGGCGCGAAGCATCCCGTGAAGCGCAGCCAACGTTTTCACCTTTGGCGTGCGTTTTGCTCGCTCGTAACAATATAATACAATTAAAACGTTACTTTTAAAGATACTACATTTCATAGACATTTTATTGACATGTCAATATGACGATGATGTCTTTAAATTAAAAATTTGTAAATTATAAATTCAGCTTTTATTGTAAAGAGTTCAGACGATAATAACTATAAAACCATTTTATCAGGTTTAGATTAATAATGAAACATAAAATAAACGTTTCTCTTAAGATTTGGTTTTCGATATATCGTATCTTTTCAGAGAATTCTAAGGACTTAAATTGTGTTGTGATATTTCTGGTTCGGAGTATATAAAATCCGTCAGAGAACTCGCCTTTTATGGCGCAATTCCAGGAAATTACGAAAGTAGACATATAGAAATTTTATCTGATACCACGAAAATAAACTTTATTGGAACAATTCATTAATTATAGATATGACTGCTTTTGGACTTTTTTCAGTATTAAAAAAATGTTATTGCCGAAAGGCCACTCACTTTTGTGGTTCTATTCGATTCATTCGGGGGTCATTTGGCCACTAAACAGTATACTCATATAAGCTTCAATATATTGGAATTTAAGGTTGAATATCATTTTTTATATTAAAAAAATCGCAAAGGAGATTCAAATTAATAATCCAGAATATTACAGTAGGGTTAAGTTTCAGTCCTTGTTTGTCTATTTTTATGTCTAAAATTTACTTTTAATCAAGCAGAAATGGAAACGTTCACCCTCAAAAAATATATATTTAATATCTTTGCAACATGCGTTTGCAAACATATTTACTATAATTGATAAAAAGCCTTTTATAAAATAGTCTTTAAACTTACTTTTGAAATGTAATTTTAAAAATGGTTAAGCTGAGTTGTATATTCTAATATTATTTTTAAAAACATTACAATTCTAATTAATATTAATATAATTTAAAATACAGGAAAAGTTTTTTGGGGCATTCAAGAGGTAATTATGGGGGCTCTGGTTTCTTATTTTAAAGAGAATTTAAATTTTTTTTTCCCATCATGCATGTCGCTTGACACAATTTGTTGGTAATATGCCAACTTATAAATATTATCATGAAAACAATGTCATGATCAAGTGTTGCCATTCCCAAGTGCAATAAAATATTCGCTTTATTTTCTCTATCTTATATATGACGTCATACTTTTTATTCTGTATTTTCCTAGAGAATTATGCGTCACATAGAAATAAATCTTTTATGCAATAAAAACAAATAGTCTTTTCTCAAATCTGTAAACATTTACTCATATTTATAATTATTATAAACGACAAGATTACAAAAGTAAAAATTGGAATCTATTGTCCCAAATTTTATATCAATGAATTTTGAGCTTTTACGGTCATGAAAACATTATTAATTTTAAGACATTGTTTGTATTAATTAATTTCAGTTTTTAACCACTTTAAACAAATTTGAAACATCCATGTGACTATTAGAATACACAATTGTCGATATATCGAGAATCAGGTACATGGCGGAGATTCGTGCCAAGTTGTAACTTTTTGGTGGTGATAAATCGCCAAATGTGACAAAAATCTTTACAATTTTCTAATAACCTTAAAAATGGAAAATTGATGCCCTAAAAGCGATAAATCGCCAATTTTCTGCCCATTCATTTTGTAGTTTCAAAAAAACCTCAAACCAATACAACATCGCGTTCTCACATAATAAAAACATTTTAACAACAACAAAAAAAAAATGTAACTACGTTGCCATTTACTTAAACTTTTGATTTGCAAGTTAAATTTTTTATTTTTGAATGATTTTTTTGGCCATAAAAATTTTCTAATAATCCTAATTTTCCCTTATTTATAAACCCATATTTCCTTTATTTTCTAATAACGCTAAAAGTGAAAAAGTGATGCTTTAAAAGAGATAAATAAACAATTTTCTGCCAGTTCATTTTGTAGTTTCAAAAAGCTCAAACTAATACATCGTGTTCTCTCGTAATAAAAACATTTTAACAACAACAAATATATATATAACAACATCACATTGATCATTGCCATTTAACTTTTGAGTTACAAATTAATTTTCTATTTTATAATGATTTTTTTGGCGATAAATCACCAAATGGGACAACACTTTGCATTATTTTCTAATAACCCTGAAATCTAAAAATTGTTGCTTTAAAAGTGATAAATTGTCAATTTGTTGCCTACGCATTTTGAGGCTTCAATTTTTTTAAAAACCAAAACTACATCATGTTCTCACATGATAAAAAAAAGTAACAAAGAAAGAAATTAAATCTTTCTCTACATAGTTTATAAATTAGAGCAGATCATTCTGTATACTATGAATATCTACCTTCATTATAAAAAAAGTGATGATTTTACTTCCTTTTTTTCAGTGAATCTTCCATTCCAACATGTTTAAACCACAGAAATTAACCAGCTCCATTAGAGCAATGAAAAACCTAAACAGGTCTATGTCCAAAATTCCCATAAGGAAGGACACTGCAACCAGTCCTCTCTATAACCTCACCACGCAAGACTGTATAGACCGGGAGTCGAAATATGGAGCTCACAATTACCATCCTATTCCTGTGGTTCTTCACAAAGGAAAAGGTAATTCTTGTTATAGAAATTGTTTACTGATATTTCTCGTGTTGCTCATGATTAAAATTATTTATTATTATTATTATTATTATTTTATTTTATTTTTGATTTATCATTTTTAATTTAAAAGCTATTTTTATATAAGATATATCATATTATATATTTTATTTCTTCCAATGTTTAAAAAAAATTAAAATAAGAATATGAATTGAACCAAACGATTTTCAAAAACTGCCGACAGATATTTTTTTACATTAGCTATTAATGTTTGTTATGTAAATATTTCAAATTGAGCTCACAAATAATGAAATATAATTTTTTTTAATGAATACTGTGAGAAAATTAATTAAATGGCTTATTAACGAAAAGCTTCAAACTCTACTGTTTCTGATAGTTTTATGGCACGAGGTTGCTTCTGTTGCCAAATGTTTTGTTTACTTTTCCTTCAAAAGCTTTCTTTTCTTGTATTTTTTTTAATGAACGATGGGCTTATATTTTCTATCACTTACTGTTAAACCACTATTTCAAAGTTTCTCCCACAATTATTATATTATTTATTTCTTGCTTCTAAGGTACAGATCACAGGAAATGTTTAATGTTGTAAATTATTTTCATGTCAGAACATGATGCTATTTTAATTAGGAGGTTTTGGTGTCTCTAAAATTTATGGGCAAAAAATATTCGTTTTTTTAATTAGTAAATAACGAATCACCTGACCCATGTCATTTGAAGTTTGTTTTGCCCTTATTGTTTTAGATATTTAATTAAAGTTACTATCAACGGCTTTTTGTTTGTCGTATTTATGAAATGACGTCATCTTCTAGTTTGTTTAAGAATTCTTATTTTTAAATAATTAATCTCACGCTCAGAACAATATCGTTTTTTAAAAATTCTTTTTTAGTTTTAATTATCGCAATTTTGTAAAACACGACCTTTATTTATTCTTTAAACGTATTATAAGCGCATTTTTACTAAATGTATTTCTCAAAATACTGTAAATATTAGAATATAATTTTAATATCAATCTGCATTAAGTTTATTGGATATTACCGCATATAAATAGCTACCAGTAATTGGGAACTTTTCATCGGAATTACTGGGTTTTATTTTTATCTCAAAATCGGTCGAGCTCCAAAACTTTGTTAGCCAGCTAGAAAAATTGAAAATGAAAGTTTAAAAAAATTATCAGAAGTCTCTTAATTTTTTCAAACCAGTTTAAACTACTCAATGACTTAAAATAATTAAGACAAATATTCACTTAAAAATAATAATGTTCTCACATGATTGCTTGAAATTTGCGACCGTAGATATCATTTTTTTATAATAAGTTTTTTTCTGATGAATACAGGCATTGAAAAAGCAGTAAAAATAAATTTATACTGCAAAGAGTCTAACAGAAAATAAATGTCAGAATTCTTTTAAAAACAATAAAAAAATGTAGCTAAAATATTTTACAAAACAAATACAAATATGAAAAAATAAAGTTAATTTTATTGTTGCTTAGCAACAGAATGCCTATAAATTTCCTCATTTAAAAATCCTTTGCATCTATTCAATTTTGCTAACAATTTTATAAAAATGATTATAAAAAATAATAAATGATTTTGAAAATTTAACAAAAACTGAGGGATATATGAGAGAAAAGAAATGTTCAATATTCAAAATATATAATTTACTGTGGTATAAATGTATAAAGTATTCAAATGGAATAATTTTTTCCAAAATTATTACAGAAAAACTGCTAAATTCCAACTGCATTTCAATTAATTGAATATTTAAATAATTTTTGTATTTTGAGAAGCTAATCCTATTTTTTTTTCTTTTCTGAAGTTTATAGAGCAAAATTTGTTTGGATTCGGCTCAATTGTTTAAAAGGACATGTGAGACACACATGCACTAGCTTGCATTTATGGCAATGCCAAGAATCATAGTTTGCTTCATATACTCATCTATCATATTTTACAAAAATTATCACATCTAAAAATATATAAATTTCGTTTTAATTTCTTTTTCTTGATTTTTAACTGTTAATTTTTCAGTTGAATTTGACAATGGGCTACTTTTTCTTTTCATCATTTTTAAGACATTATTCCAAAATTCTAGCAACTTAAAATCCTATATCATTTATAATATTGTCCTTAATTTCATTAAAAATTATGATATGAAAAGACTAATTCTACACAAAATTATGATTTTACATCATATACCACTTTTAAATTCAAATTAAAACAACTGATAATTGGAAATTTTACTTTGGTTATACTGATTCTAAAGTTATATAAATCTTTTATTTTATTCATCCAACTTCGGATATGTTGAAAACTCGTTTGCATCAAAATCGTCTGCATCCATCACAGCTGCCGTTTCGCACGTTTATTTATTAAGTTTATTATGCTTTTTAAATAATTGCATGCTTGTACTGAGCACTGTTTCTTTCTTTCTTGTTCTGTTCTATTTCTTTTTCTTTAAAAATTAAAAAAAATGCAATAAGAAGTAAAAAAAAATACTTAGAATTTTAAAATAATAAGAATAATAAATAAATAAATAAGAATAATAAAGAATAATAATAATACTTAATTAATAAATAAGAATAATAAAAGATAAGAAAAAGAATAAAAAAATAAGAATTTTAAAATTTAATGGATATTAAAATGAATTTTAAATTAAAACAGAATATATTAAAGGTATATACTGAGAGATATAAATATTGTTTTCGATTTGACTTTCGTTAGAGTGATGAAAGGCATTGTTGCAAATAAAGGTATGAAAATTAGTTTTTAATAGATTAAAATTATTAAAGAAATAATTGCTTGAAAATTAAAGTTATTCTTTCATTATATATATGTATATAGGTAGTTACAAATAAGAGATATATACATATAGGAAATTAAAGATAATCTTCAATTTTTTTAATATATCTGCTTAATATTTTATTTTGAATATCTCTGGTTAATATTCTATTTTGTATTTTTACTCTAATTTAGATGGATATCTCAGTTTGAGTTTTTAGGAGGATAAATATGTTTTATTAAAATTTATTTGTGTTGTCATTCTGACTCGGAGAGTCATGAGATGTAAAAATACATTACAATCTCGAGGCTGAATGTTTTGACATTTACAATTATTTTTTTCTTTATTTTTGAGAATCTAAAAATTCAATAATATTAAAATGCTAAAAAGAAATCGAATGCAGAAATTGATTTCCTAATCATTACCGAAAGGTATAGCAACGATCAAAGTTCTTGATGAAATGTCTTATCAAGTGATTCCTTGATTTCCCAATCACTTTTGCATTGTTCTTAAAATTTTCTTACTGATTTCTACAGATGAAATATCTTATCGTCTAATTTCTTGCTCTCTTCTAAACAAAGTCCGATAAATGACATGAACAAGGTTTAAGGCATACTAGAATTTGAAGATAAAATAAGTATTTCCATAACAATGAACTTATGTTGTTGATGTTCTATTTTTAGCTTTTTATACGCATGCGAAAAGTACAATGAGAAGGTTTTGTGGCCTCCAAAAATACGATATTAAAAATTTTAATGAAATTTTACATTTTAGATTTCTCTAAATGCGAGAAAAAAAAAAGAAATGATCTCAGCTTGTCTGTAAATACGATATCTCAAAGTCTAAGCAGATGGAATTTAATATGGGCTCTTTAAATCGAATTTGTACATTTCTATCAATCTATCTCTCCAGTTATCAGAGTGCAAGTGAACACGATAATTACAAAATGGAAAAAAAGCTGGATACATAAAATTTGGGCAAACTAGCTTAGAATTTAAATTTGGAATGGAATTATCCAAATCTGGAATTAAATCCGTGAAGGATTGAATGGCTGTTAGTTGGTTTTCACTTTTGCATGTAAATAAATGCTATAATAATAATAAACCGGGGCAACTAGATAAATTAAAGCTACTTACGTATTATACAGTCCAACATTTCAAGTCGTCGCCAATGAGTTGCTAAACTGCCAATTATGGCAAACCGGCAATGGTGTAATCCGTGATCTTTAAGTTTAAATCCGTCGCCAATGAGTTACTAAACCATTGGCGAAGACGGTACATTACGTAAGTACCACAGCTTCAGCATCTTAAATATATATCAAATATATAACAATTAAATATGTTTCAAATTTGGAACGAAATTTATATTTTCGCATGATTAAAAATGTGATTAATTGAAAATGTAATGACTTAAATTAATAAATTTGGTATGTGGTCTTATAACTAAAATTATAGATGTATGTCAACTTGTGGTTTCAATATGTTGGAAAAGTGATTTCCAAAACACACATTTGCTTTTCTGATACTTGTGTATTAACCACATACCAGTGATTAATTTTCGAAGATCGCACGATACATTCACACCATATATTGATATTTTGTTCCTCTTGTTAACCGAATGGTATGAAATTCATACATAAGTACTGGATTTCTTGGATATATTACAAAACATTCAATGTCCATATTTGAAAACAAAAATCTAAGCATTCATGTTATTTATAACCTTGCCCAAGGTTCACAATTTTTACGGAGTAAGAGGAATTAAGTTAAGAGAGCTTGCGAGAAAGTATCGGAGAGACCACTCATGTCGGTTTTAAATGAATAATAAAAAAAGCGATGCGAATAAAAAAAATAATTAAGAAGAATGAAACACAGAATTTAGAAAGAATAAATAACTAATTACATTTAAAATAACGAAGAACGCTGTCATTTTACGAATAAAATAAAACCAAACGATAATAAATTAAAATGAATAAATTGGAAAAATCTAAAATTTAATCTTGCGCACTCGCGCGGGACCCACAGAATATCTAGTCGGCTAATTTTTTTCAAACTCTCGTGTCTTGGACTTATAATATTTTATTTTGTCGTGTCATAAGTAATCAGTTTAATCTAATCATCACACGCATTTCGGCTTCTCTTTGTAGCACAGTCTAGTGCACAAGTTATAAATTATTTTATTTCAAGGTTTTGGATCTGGATTTTCCATACTGAGTCATTCTAATCTACTAAAAAAATCTAGTTTGTCAAAATCAATGAAAATTTCTGGCAATATTTTACCCAGACAAACGAACTCCTGGTGATGTTTGCTCTTAGAATTAATTAATACTTTCGTAAAAATAATTATGCATTAGCTATTGATAGGAAATCGTGCGATTAAATCTTTAAAAAAAGTGAAGTATTTTCGAAACAAAACAGTTTAAATGGAAATATCCAAAATGGAATGAAATGATTCATTCTTTAAAAGAAATAATTGATTTTCTGTTACAAATATGGTATATAGAGATATATAACGTTGTATATAGAGAAAAAATAAAAATCGTCAAAATAGGAGATTTTGACAAATATTCACTTTTTAGACCGAACTGAGTTTAAAAAAAGGTTAAAATGAAATCTGCTATGCATATTTCAATGTATCATGTCAGGGCAAAATATCTTGAAAGGCCAAGCACCACGTGCTCGCGCAAGGTAAATTATATTTTTTATTAGTTTCAATCGTTTCATTGAATGAGTCACTTTAGTATTGCAAACGATATAAACGTTTGGGGCAGGGATGGCCTGGTTGGTAGAGCGTTGGACTCGTACTCCTTAGGTTACGGGTTCGAAACTCACCGGCCAAAAGATTCCCCGAGTGTGTGGCGATTGGCGCTCGTTAATTCTGTTCGTGGTCGCAAAGTCCTCCATATCGAGAGTAATATCACTGGGGGTACTGGGTCAGAGGTGATCGTTCTCTGTTCCAGGTCTAAATTACGATCTGAGATGAATGAATGAATATGCATGAATGTAGTCCGCCCCCTAAAAAGGGTTGTGACGAGTGTGTAGCTAAGTTGTACTCTTGGCCCTAGATGGCGCTACTTGTAAAACAAGAGACATATATATCCGGCTTAAAATCTGCTCATGTAACAGCGGGGCTTGTCCATGGCAAGTGCCATAAGTAACAACAACACGATCCAAAAAAAATCTTTGTCTCGCATTTATTGTTAAAAAAATATCATATTTCTTATTTATTTCTTTCATATAATCGCGTGCTCAAAATGACATTTTTCTAGGTTTTATTTGCTGCAGTCATTAACTTATTTTTTTAAAATCAGAGTGTTTTTTAAATGCAATGACAAACGTTATTAAAAGCTGATTTTTTGAGATGTTTATGCTGATAATAAAATTTTTATTCTTCGCCTATGGAATTTTGTTGACGCCAAAAACCTCATCTCGTAAACAACAACCTGTTCTGACATGATAAAATTTTTCGCCAAGTAACTCAAACCGCCAAGTAGCTTGCCAAGGATGAGTTGGTAAATTCAGTATAAATGCCAAATTTACGCCAAGGGTTAATATTTCGTTGCTGTTATATCCGAATGCCATGTAATGCTTTCTCTGGCATGACATGTTTAGTAGAAAGCATGTGGGAAAGTTTTGGGGAGACCATACCCGCTGATTTTGTTTTATTTTTATTGTTCCGTGAGAACAGCTGACAGTTACTTGTGGATGAGCAACGTCTGAGCAGCTGTTCATTTTCGATTAAAATAAAAACTTTGAATACATAAAATTCGCTTATTGCTAAACAAACTACTTTCCGCGTGGATAAATATATGTTTCTTCTCTTTTAGTAGTATATTCAGCTCGGAAGATAACAAGATTTTACAAAACTGTATGAGCTTTTCTTATTCATCTTCTGCTTGAAAAATGTGTTGTTTAAAACATCAATGCACACAATTTTGTTGAAGAATAACAACAATAAATATATTCAGAAAGTATTGAAATTTTTCAGTTTTAATATAGAGCATAAAACTATGTCAAATTTCAAACTCTTAACTGATGAGAAAATGGTAAACAATTAGTTACAAAAAAAGCACAAAGAGAAAACAAGAATGAAATCTACTGTCGCAAATTTCAAGTTATCATGGGAGAACATTATTATTTTTAAGTGATTATTTGTCTTAATTAATTTAAGTCATTAACCAATTTAAACAGGTTTGAAAAAATTAGAAACTTCTCTCTCTCTCTAATGATATATATTTTTAAATTTTCCTTTTCAATTTTTCTAGCTGGCTAACAAAGTTTTGCAATTCAACAAATTTAAAGATTAAAAAAACAAGAAAAAAAAACAGTAAATGGAAGTTTACTAGTACTGGAAGCTGTTGTATATATGCTAAAATCCAATTAACATATTGCAGATTGATATTAAAATTATATTCTAATATTTACAGTATTTTGAGAAATACAGTTAATAAGAATATGCTTATAATATCACTAAAGAATAAATATAAGTCGTTTTTTTACAAAATTGCGATAGTTCAAACTTTAAAAAAAATAAATCCCCCCCAAAACGATAATATTTGGAGCGCGAGATTAACTATTTAAAAGTAAGAAATCGTAAACAAACTGGAAGATGGCGTCATTTCATAGAAATGACAAACAAAAAACAATTGATTATAAATTTAATTAAATATCTCAAACAATTCTGTCAAAACAAACCTCAAATGTCATGAGTCAGGTGACACGCTGTCTACTAATGAAAAAACGAATATTTTTTTCCTTTAAATTTCGAAGAACCAAACCTTCCTAACCAAAACAACATCATGTTTTCACTTGATAAAAAGAAGGAATCTTTGTAATCTTGAAAGAAATCAAATTAAAACAAAACGATTTAATAATTTTTATGTATTTAACAGAATTAGATAAATTCAATTCCTTTTTTAAACCATGTGACTCCCCCCCCGCCACCCCTGACTGAAGGTAATGGATTCAATGCTATTTAAAAATAAATTGGGCTCTCATGTGTTAATGTCTCGATCTATAATATAATCGCCCTGCGTCATCTGTAACAGTGGGGGTAAGTTAAAAATATTCTTGCTATTTTGGTTTGCTTAATTATCGGATGTGAAACCCAACTTCTGATTATTGGCATCTAGCAACTGAATTAAAAAAAAACTTCGAACTCTTTAACTACATATTTATTTGAAACGAATGTTCTATTTGAAGCGCATTTAATTCTTAATGTGAAGACACTAGCTTTTATATGAGAATTCATTTATCTCATATTATTCAGAAAATATTGTACCACGCTTCGGGGTTCGTTTAGATTGAGAATTGATAAAATAATCTCTCGAAAATAACAAGACATTTATTCGTAGAAATATCTAGAAGATTCAGGAAATTACAGCAGTTACGAGTCACAATTCGCAGCTCCAGTTGAATTAATACAACAAGAAACAGCTTCCAAACACAGAGGTCAATATCTCACACAGATAACAGCTTCTGTGCCCTGGACTAACACTCCAATCTTCACTACTCTTTAGTATTTATACCTGACTTGACTTAAAAATCTAGCACTTTCGCCAAGGTTCTGGAAGGCTTCAGGCTATCTCGGTTAATAATGGCGAAAAAGCTTAGGTAATAGAATTTTGCAAAAATAACTATTCGCCAAATCTCGCCAAAAATCGCCAAATCACTGGAAATAACGTTTTTACGTAAAATACGCCTAAATCGCGCCATTTTCGTCACAGAATCTGAATATTTCAAATCTGTCTGAGATATTATAAGAAGAATACAAATATTTACAAAGTTTGTAACAAAATACTGCTGTATGATATTGATATAATTTAAACCAAATGTAATTACCAAAAAAAATTAAATAAATAAATAAATAAAAAGAATAAAAAATAAATAAACGTAAATTCATACTAATACGAAAGTTTCTGATACATCAAATACAATTAAATTGTTAACCGCTTTATTTATTGGCGTGCGAATAAATTTAAACATGAATAAATAGGACAGATCAATGAGCTGAGATCTGTGATGTTTATTATTCTGTTTCGTCATATATTCGGTCTGTGAAAGGCCGAATCGAGAGTTTTTATTAATTGTTTTTAAAGTATTTTTTAATTTTGTATTTGGTATTGCAATATTTTTTTGTTAGCTAAACACTATTTTAATCGCATTTCAGTAATTAGTTTCGATTTGTATATCATTGAGCGTTATAGAAAGAAAGATTCATTTGTCAGGAAATAAAACTTTTAAATTTCCACATCTAAAACGTACGTAAAATATTAATTTTCCTTATCATTAAAAAAAATTAAACAGTCCGCCAATGTGCATAATATTTTCTACTTCAATTTCCGAAGTTAAATTTTGACAATTATATTCTAGATATTTTTAACTGTGTAACAGCCTGTCTAGACAGACACATATTCTAATATCTATCAAGTTCTCATTTGCATAAAATGACTGTCATTAATCTTCATCTTGTTCATTGATACTGAAATAATAATAATAAAAAAACACCTTACCATTAAATGATAATTTATTCTTTGTGTATTTTTCTTTTTTTAGGTGTACATGTGTGGGATGTTGATGGAAAAAAGTATTTTGACTTTTTGAGCGCTTACAGTGCTGTAAATCAAGGTCATTGTCATCCGAAAATTATCCAAGCTTTACGCGAACAAGCTGATCTTATTACTTTGACCTCCAGAGCTTTCCACGCCTCAATTCTGGGGGAATATGAAGAATATATAACTAAAAAATTCGGATACGATAAAGTTCTTCCTATGAACACTGGTAAGTTGGAGTTAAAAATATACAGAATAATATTAAGAATGCTTTAATTAATTTATATTTAAAAGCATTTGTGTTAGGGTATTTCTGCAGCATCCATTAATACTGAAACTGAATTTTAAAATTTGACGTTGAATTTTATTCTTCATATTTTATTTTATTCATTTGTATTTTATTTTTACTTAATAATAATTTGTTTGCGATTTTTCACGAGTATTTTCCTGTTTTCATTTCATGAACGAGGATTAGTTATAAAACAATAATAGGTGAAATTTGAAGATTAATAAAGTAAAAAAAGCTTAAACCTCAATTAATGACATGAAAAACCATTTTAAATAGCACCCTTTTAGTTTAATAAACCGAAAAATAGTAATTTAATGAAAAATGAAATTTGTTTATCTGGATGATATTTTTCTTATACTAAAAAATGGAAATATATAAAGAATTTAGTCACTGATATAGTTGAAATAATTTGTTGAAAATATATAAATACAAAAATATGAAGAAAAAAAAGTGTTAAAGTTTTAATAGTTTTTTTTTCTCTAAAAGTTTCTAATCATGTGAGAACATGGTGTTGTTGTTTTGGTTAGGAGATTTTGGTGTCTCTGAAATTTGAAGGCAAAAAACATTCGTTTTTTCATTGGTTGATAGCGAGTCACCTGACCCGTGACATTTGAGGTTTGTTTTGCCAGTATTGTTTGAGATTTTTAATTAAATTTATTATCTACTGTGTTTTGTTTGTATTTTCTATGAAATGACGTCATCTTCCAGTTTGTTTACGATTTCTTACTTTTAAATAATTAATCTCGCTCTCAGAAGATTATAATTTGATTTTTCTTAAATTTTAGTGATATAAAAATAATTTTTGCGTATTACTCTAATTTAAAGTTATGAACGAACCTTTTTTAATGTTTTTATTCATTTTTAATTAAAAAAACCTAATCAAAATTTTTAATTTTTTTAGCTAACAATTACTAAAAAATTACTATATCTCAAATTCAGAGGCTAAGTGTGAAATGAGAATAATTTTTTTATCAATTTCCGTAATTTTTCCGTTTTTTGGTGATCATAAATCCAAAGATTAAATTTTGATTAATAAAAGCCTAATTATTTAAGTTAATGGGAAGAAGACTAAAAAAATCGGTACTTTAGTTACATAAAAATGCTGAATTTTTTTGTTACTCAATAAAAAAAATCAAAAACTCTGTTTTAAAAATTAAAAAGTCTATTTAATAAATTTTAATTCATTTACTTATAATAACATAAAAATTACAGTTTCATAGTTTGTAATTGGTACATTTCTGTTACATTTATTTATTTAATTTAATCGAATTTGCGATAATACTTTCATGCCGATAGTTTATTCTTCTTATCGTCTGAAGTTGTGGGAAAATTGTTTAAAGCTTTGAAAGTTAGTTTCTAATAAATTTAATAGATGGCGCTCTTGTATTTTATTCGCGATTATTATATTGATAACTGTCTTGATATGTTTGGAATATCTAGCCGTAATTTTCATAGAACTAATATTTTTTTTGGAAAAAATAATTAAGAAACATTTTAACATAATATATTGATTAATTTTTATGGATATATTTTTTAAGAATAACTTTTATCTTTATAATAAAAATATGCTTACTTTATTAATCATTCAAATATTAGAAATTCAGGATTCTTTTTAAGAGTATTTGGATTGTTTTATTTGCACTAGATTGTTTTATTTGCATATTTCACATGATGCTGTTTTATATTTTGATAGGCGAGCAATATCGTATAGATATGTAAAAATACTGTGCAATTGGTAGGAAATTTGTTAATAAGTTTCCATTTTTGCATTCGATATCGTTTCGTTTGACATTCCAAATTCTATTTATAACACAATGCTGCCACAACTTTTATTTCGGAGTAATTTTAATTCTGAGCATAACGCATTTTTTGTGCCATGTTCATTTCTTTAGTAACAAAATTTGTCAAAAATTATGCTTCAATTTAAAAAGCCTTTCTTATAGACTAGTTGGAACAAAGGAAATAATTATCGTGTTTAATTTCAAATAAATAGTGTTCATAATTTGATGATTATAATTCCTATAACGAAGCATTTTTAAGATCCGATTCTGATAGACATTAAAGCCATACTGTTTTAATATTCTTCCCGATCTTTTTATTCTGCACGAGAATTTTATTTTGGAATTCGGTTCTATCACATCATAGGGCTATCAAAAAGTAATTATCCAATTAATCTATATTTTAAAGGCATATTGACGGCCGAGGTACAGTAACTTCGGGCTAGTGAACTGAACTGAAAATGAGCTGTAACCCTTTTCCTTAGATTTCAGCTTAAAGAACGGAAATCACGCTTTTAAATATTTAATGAAGTAAGGACAACCTTTTTGAATTTGACAGCAACAATATGAAATTACACTGAAGAACATACAAAAAGTTTCTAAAGAAATTATTACAAATTAAGAAAAAATGTAGCATGACCTTTAAAATGGTATCATTTAAAAGATCCTTTTTATCATGTCAGAGCATGATGCTGTTTTTGGGATGAGGTTTGAGGCGCCAACAAAAATCCGTAGGCGAAAAACTGAAATTTTATTATCTGCACGAGCATCTGATAAAAACAGCTTTTAATAAAGCGTTGTCATCGCATTTACAAAAGTTCCAATTTTTTTAAAAAATAAGTTAATGACAACAGCAAATAAAACCTAGAAAATGTACTTATGATCACGTGATTATATAAATTGAAATAAATAGGAAATATGATATATATTTTTAAAACAATAAATGCGAGACAAAGCTTTTTATGATCGTTTGCAATACTAAAGTGACTCATTCGACGAAACGATTAAAATGAATAAAAATATAATTTAACTTGCACGAGCACGTGATGCTTAGCCGTTCAAAAAATGATGCTCTGACATGATACATTGAGATATGCATAGCAGATTTCACTTTAATCTTTATTTTATTTTGTAAATAACTATTTCAATCTAGATGTGGATAAAAAGACCTTTCAGATCTTGAAAAATGAACAGGATGTTGTTTACAACATGAGGTTTTTGGCGTCAACAAAATTCCATAGGCGAAAAATAAAAATTGTATTATCTGCTTGAGCATCTCAAAAAATCAGCTTTTAATAATGATTTGCCATTCCATTTACAAAAGCTCTGATTTAAAAAAATATGTTAATAACTATGGCAAATAAAACCTAGAAAAGTGTCATTTTGAGGTTACGTGAAATGAAATGAATAAGAAATGGGATATTTTTTTTAAGCAATCAATGCGATACAAAGTTTTTTTGGATCGTTTGCAATACTAAAGTGACTCATTCGATGAAACAGTTAAAATGAATAAAAATATAATCTAACTCGCACGAGCACGTGGTGCTTGGCCGTTCAAGAAATGATGTTCTGGCATGATATATTGAAATATGCATAGCAGATTTCATTTTAATCTTTATATTTAACTATCATCATTCGAAATTAAATAGTAAGACCGACTTCTATGCCTCGTATGTTAGTTTATTACATAGAGAGAGGGATAAACATACATTTTGAAATAGTTTTTGTAAAATCTCATTTTCTCTGTAGGTGTTGAAGCTGGTGAAACAGCTTGCAAACTTGCCAGGAAGTGGGGCTACGATGTGAAAGGCATTCCAAAGGACCAAGCAAAGATAATATTTGCGGAAGGAAATTTCTGGGGGCGTACCTTAGCCGCGGTTTCGAGTTCAACTGATCCCAGCAGTTATGAAGGTTTTGGACCCCGAATGCCTAATTTTGAGCTGATACCTTACAATGATTTGAACGCTTTGGAGGTAATATTTTGTATTTATTATACAATTTTGATGCCTAACTATAGAATAAAAAAATGTTCATATTTTAAAAATCATACAGTCGCTCAAAAAATTGAGGATGCACCTTACTTTTACTTAATAAATCCGACTTTCAATGCAAATAACACATTGTCTAAAACTCCAAACATATTTGATTTTTACTCATATGGTTTAATTTAAAGTAAAAATAAAGAAAAACCACCAAAAAACCTCTAAACTGAAAACATAACAGAAGCATTTTAAACAAACATTAGCAGATTTTTTCCTCAAAAATTTGAGACTACACCAAATAAATGTGTGTAATACCGGGTGTCCAAAAAATTCCCGTATTCCAAATTTAAAAAATCATTTTACATGATTTTTTTTCAAGTATATTAAATTTTGCCAAACGAGTAATGAAACCCCGGACATGCTTGAAGCTTTTTTCGGCGATTGACTTATTTCAAAAAAAAAAATCTTTGGCCACCTCGATCCCCTGATCTGACCATCCCGGACTTTTTTCTGTGAGGATATTTAAAGGACAACATTTATGAAGGTGATCCTCAAACACTTGATGATTTGAAAATCGCAATTACCCTAAGGATACAAGAAATCACTCCAAGCATGTTAAAACGCGTTTCGAAAAACATGCGCAAACGAGTTCAGCTTTGTCTCCAAGAAAGGGGTGGACATTTTGAACATTTGTTATAAATGTAAGTTCAGTATTTTTCCTTAGTTATGTTAAAAGCGCTTTTTATCATTGGCATAAAAATAATTCTATTTAAATCTATTGTTTTTGTAAAATAAATTCACAAATCATCAGTACGGGAATTTTTTGGACACCCTGTATCACGCAACGAAAGAAAGTGTAAATATTTAGTTAGATGTCTTTTGGCTTTTATAATGATCGTCGTGGTGCTGATTCGACAAATTTTTGGTGGTTAATTATGCATTCTTCTTACAATCTTATCGTTTGAAATAAGATTTGTTTCTAATTTTGTATTTTGAACCACTATTTTGAATGTGATCCACAGATATTCAATGACATTGATTTCAGGGTACTGTGGTAGTGTGCGTAAATGCTGTTTGCAATGGAAAAACACAATTATTTCAGTGTTACGTGATTCTTTTGGGGGTCGTCCTGCTGGAAAATGAAATTTCCACTTAAAACCAAATTTTTGGCCTTTTTTCTTAAGATAGCAACGAAGTAAATTTAAGTAAACCATGCAATTAAATATTAACACTTTCTTTCTTTGAACGATGTTACAAATTTCATTGGTGTATTTTTTGAGGCAAAAATCTGTTAATGTTTATTTAAAATGCTTCTGATATTTCAGTTTAGAGATTTTTTTTATTGATTTTTCTTTCTTTTTACTTTAAATAAACCATTTGTTATGTGTAAAAATAAGAATATGCTTGGACTTTTGAGTCAATGTGTTATTTGTATTGAAAGTCGAATTTATCAAGTGAAAGTAAGGTGCACGCTCAATTTTTGGAGCGACTGTATATAAAAGACTGCATATGAAGTTGGAATTATCTTTAAAATCAGCTTCACTTCGGTCATATAAAGGTCAAATGAAGTCCTCTGAAAGTCTTTAGGTGATACAAACTTCAGATGAATGGTTCTTATCTTTTCAAAACTTCCAAAATCAGATGTTTTCTAATGATTTCAATTTTATCTTTATTCTAGTCATTTTTAAACGGCAAATATTATGATAACGTTTGAAAGCAAATAAAAGCATTTATTTTCATAAAATATTTGATTTCGGAAAATCTTCGTGAGATTTGGGTTTTTTATATCTCACTTATTGATCTCACATATCTTTATATCTCACATATAAAAAAATGAAATTTTACTAATAATATTATGCAAACCGATATAAAATAACTACGCATTAATTACCATCTAAATTATCTTTTTTTAAACGTATTTCAAATTTTAATTCAAAAATTGCTAATATATGTAGAAATTAACAAAAATAGCTACAAAACAATTTTTTATGGCACATATTCAGAAATATTTAGACTGTTATAAAGGGTAAAAATATGATCTGCCCGTAGACAAAACACAGGCAGTCATTTCGAGAACCGAATTCCTTCTTTTCAATAAAATGGGATTTGAATCACTATTTAAAATCAGACGCAAACAAAGAAATGTATCGCATATGCATACCACAGATCTTGCTATTTGCACATGCGCAGTTTGAGGTTTTCGCGCATAATCGCTACATTAAAATCACAATTATTAAACTACTCTATTTATTTTGATATGATTTTATTGGACTAAAATCTTTCCGAATTATTGCTCTACAAAAAAGTATAAATATCTCCAATATCCGTTAAATATTTTTCGAGTTTTGGGGGCTCCAACGTACAGAATCTTTCAGAAGACTTCATTTTATACCATGTATAGATTATCAAATTGTTGAAAATATTTTTTTACTTGAGTTTTGAATTATCTTGTATGCTTCTGTCAATACCTGCTGGGGCTTTTTCAATTATATATTTACTAGTGATTCACTATTAATAAGGGTATAAATGTTTTATAATAATGAGTCACTTTTCGGCATGTTTTTATTTCAAACGAGAGGTGCAAGATGTAAAGTGTGGTGAAATCTTTAGAAGCCAGATAACAACCCTCGAGCTAAAGTGTAACTTTTGCTTAATGGTCATGTTACTCGGCTATTAACCCTCAGATTGCGAATTCGGGCCTAGTGGTATCCGCAACCGCCACAATTTTGAACCCAGCGACCTTGAACCTGCAACCTTCATAATCAGCTTCGTACAGTTGTAGTGACGCCCTCTATCGGAAGCAAAATGCCACAAAGCGCATTAAATACGACAGCTAATATCACTACTAACACACACTCACGTGCTCGCCAAAATGCTTGGCGCAATTGTATCACTCGTCTTACCTCCGACTCACTGGTGGGAGAGTATGTGGTGAAAGCTTCGTAAGCCAGATAACAACACTCGGGATGAAGTGTCACTTTTGCTTGATGGTCATGTTACTCGACTACAACCCTTCAGATTGCGAATTCTAGCCTAGAGTGATTTACATTCGTCTCAAAAGCAAGTTATCTCTAAAGACGCCCTCGTTTTACATACTGAATTCCTCGTTTAAAAAAGACAACGCAGGGCCCGACTTAGCCTATTTGGGGACAGGGGGCAAAAACTTTTTAAAGGTCTCCTCTGATTTACTGCATTAGTAATGAAGAAGATTCATTAAAGAAGGAAACGTAAGATTTATGTTCGATTTGGGGGCCCCCACTTATGTGGGGTCCGGGGCAACTGTCCCGTATGCCCTTGCCTTAATTAGACTCTGTGAAAACGTTCTTAAAACGGCCTATTGCATGGCCGTGTTGGGATGGTTTAGTATTGAGATGGATGAATACTAATTCCTTATTAACCTGGCTGTGAATTTTTTATACCAATGAATTGTTTTTGAATCGATTTCTGTTTCAAATGAAAGGTTGTTATTGTTGTTGTCACTTATGGCACTTTCTATGGACAAGCCCCCTTGATACATCAGAAGATTTTTAAGTCGAAGATATGCGTTTCTTGTTTCAAGTAGCGCTAACTAGGGCCAAGAGTACGACTTTAGCTACACTCACATCACAGTCGCTTGCACAACCCTTTTTTACAGGGGGGGGGGGCAGTCACTCATCTCACAGAGAGCACACAGAAGAACAACCAAGCCCGAACCGGGACCCTCAGAACGCGAAGAAGACGCGCTACCTCTGTGCCAGAAAGCCGGCTCAAATGAAGGGTGAAAAATGTAAAACAAGTTATCGTTAAGAATGTCTACTTTACATTCTGGACCGGGATAGCCTGGTTGTTAGAGCGTTGGACTCATACTCATTAAGTTATGAGTTCGAAACTCAAAGGCCAAAAGATTCCCCGAGTGTATGGCGACTGGCACTCGTTAAATCTGTCCGTGGTCGCAAAGTCCTCCACGTCGAGACTAATACCACTGGGGGAACTGGGTCAGAGGTGATCGTTCTCTGTTGCAGGTCTAAATTATGGTCTGAGATGAATGAATGAATTTGCATGAATGAAGCCCGCCCCTAAAAAGGGTTGTGACGTGTGTGTAGCTAAGTCGCACTCTTGGCCCTAGATGGCGCTACTTGTAAAACTAAGAGACGCATTTCTTAGGCTTAAAATCTGCTGATCGTATCAGCGGAGGCTTGTCCATGGTAAATGCTATAAGTAACAACACTTTACATTCTGAATTCATCATTTGGAAAAGAAACAGATCGCAAAAGGACAAATCAGTATATAACTTGCGCGGCCGAATTGGGCCGGTTTAGTGATGAAAGGGATAAACAGTCTACCAGTCATTGTTAACAGAATCCTTGGTTTATATTTTAGGAGCGACTATCGGACAGCAACGTGTGTGCCTTCATGGTGGAGCCTATTCAAGGAGAGGCCGGTGTTGTTGTACCTGATCACGGATACTTGTCCCGAGTACGGGAGCTGTGTACGAAGTACAACGTGCTTTGGATAGCAGATGAAATTCAGACTGGATTGTGCCGAACAGGGAAGTAAGTATAATATGACAATTAACTCATAAACAATTACTCATTTACTCATACAATTACTTTTACAATTTACTCATACTTTCATTACTTTTACAATTTACTCATACTTTCATTACTTACAC
>JAOUZG010031332.1:1953809-2005812 GCA_026289955.1 Argiope argentata
CAAAAAGATAATTTTATCAAAAAGAAAAATTTTATCTTTATTTCAAAGATAATTTTATCAAAAACAATATTTTTTATTCTAGAGCTTCTTTATTCCGATACGCATCAAATGACACATGAGATAAAATAATAGTTTTCGTCTTCTTTTTGAAAATTATTTGGCAGAACTAAGTTGAAGAATGAATGATTCATATACGAAATTCTTTGTCTTTATGGATCCTTTTATTCTTTTCAGGAGAAATTTTAAACTTTTTCTTTATCCAAGGCTTTTATTTCGAGGATTCGAAATAATAAAATATAAAATTACATATTATTCGGAGAAAAATGAACGATAAATTTTATTGAAGTCTTACAGAAAATAATTTTTATCGTTTTTCAAAAATTAAATTATGGATTAATATCTTCCAAAGAATTATTAAATATAAGAAAATTTATCTTGTAGTTTTTAGTAAAGTCTTCTAAAGATTATAAAATAAATTATGGTGTTTATAAAAAATATAATATACTGTTTGACCCCTGCGTTTTTGCGCATGCGTTAGGATGGGTTTAATTCGTCAAAATAGGGGTGAAAGGAAAAATGAAAGGAGGGGATGTTTACATGGGACAATGAAATCAATTCGGATTATTTGAGTTTTTATTTGTAAGCAATACAGAAAATTAGTAATACAGAAGGAAAAAGGTACTAATACACAGTAAAATATTTCAGGGCAATTTTTATGTAATGTAAGGGTGTAAACATTAAATCATGAAGAATAAATGAGAAATTGCTGTTCTTAAAATTTAATAATTATTTTTCCACAAAATAATAATTATCTTTTAAAATTAAATTGCTTCCTATTTTATGTGTTATTGAATTTTCTCGACAACATTTTAAGATTAACAATAATGGATAATCGAGAATTTATTCGATTTAAAATATTTTATTTTCATTTAAGGAATTGCTCTAAATATGGAACGTCTTAAAAACATTATGAATATTATTCTTAATATATATGATATTTTACTTTTTATCATGTCAGAACATGATGTTGTTTTTGGGATGAGGTTTTTAGCGTCAACAAAAATCCGTATCGCGAAAAATAAAAATTTTAATCCATAGAAAAATCCGAAAAAAATTGAAATTTTACTATCTGCACGAGCATCTGAAAAAAAAAATCAGCTTTTAATAACGTGTTACCACTGCATTTACAAAAGCTCCGATTAAAAAAAATACAAAAAAAGAATACACAAAAAGTATTTTAAGAAATTATTACAACTTAAGAAAGAATTTAGCATGACATTTAAAATGGTATCATTTAAAAGACAATTTTTGTCATGTCAGAGCATGATCCTGTTTTTTAAATGAGGTTTGTGGCGTCTACAAAAATCCGTAGGCGAAAAATAAAAATTTTATTACCTGCAAGAGCATCTAAAAAAATCAGCTTTTAATAACGTGTCAACCATTGCATTTTTAAAAGCTCTGATTTAAAAAAAATAAGATAATGACTACAGCAAATAAAACCTAGAAAAATGTCTTTTTGAGCACGTGATTATATGAAAGGAAATAAATAGGTAATGTGATATTTTTTTAAACAATAAATGCGAGACAAAGTTTTTTTGGATCGTTTGCAATACAAAGAGTGACTCATTCGATGAAACGATTAAAATGAATAAAAATATAATTTAACTCGCACGAGCACGTGGTGCTTGGCCGTTCAAGAAATGATGTCCTGACACGATGCATTGAAATATGCATAGCAGATATCATTTTAATGTTTTATATTTATTTTAAATAGAACAGGAATAATTAATTTGCTATTTTCTGCTTCTTGATCACAGTATTTAATAATATTATATAAAATTTTCTTCGTATCATTCTTGAACGCCTTTTTACCACTTGAAATAGCCATATCGATACGGAATTTTGAGTTAAAATAATATGCGGTCAGAAATAACTGAACACTGACATACATGTGAAAAAAAAAATTGAACTGAAAAGTATCTAATTTGGAAAATCGAAGGTCAAAGGTGAATATCGGAAACGCGCTCATCGTTCCGAGTTTCACCCATAGAGCTGGTTTCGCCTCTTAATGATATGGAATCAACGAACAGTAAATATATCATTTTTTTTTTCCTGTTGACATTTGTGGCGTGTAAAAGCAACGCAAGAGAGAAACCCAAATAAGGTAGAACGACGAATAAGGCGATCAGATGAGGTCTGCTGTGTTTTGTTGTTGAGCAACCTGAACAACTGGTTACACCCACAAAAACGAGGCGACCGTCAGCACTTAATTCACTTTCCGTTTGCCTAATAACACCGATTTTCTAGCCGGTGGTTTGTTATTCTGCTGAACACAAATCTATTCTTGGAATCGGCAAATAATTTTCCAGGATATTTACTGCGGATTCATAGCTTTATTTCAGAATCTCAATATGTTTTTGTGTTATTATTGAAGGAAAATTTGCGAATAAGGAACTGAAATTTCTTTTCATGGGCCGGAATATATATATTTTTTATTTTAGCTTTTACAGGGCCCGAATTAGCTTAGTTGGGGCCCGGGACAAAAACTTTTTTGTGGTCCCTTTTGTTTCACTACTTTAGTATTGAAAAACATTAATCAAAGATGGAAAAGTAATAAACATTTTCTATTCGATTTGGGGTCCCCACTTATGTGGGGGCCATAGGTAACTGCCCCCTATGCCCCTGAGCTTTTCTAGTATTATTAATATGCTAAAATTTAATAATAATACATATTTTTAAAGAATAGTTATTTTAATTTTTGCGATGTGTGATATTTTCAACACAAATCTTTTCGTAAATAATGTTTTGCTTTCATTTATTTATTAAACTTATTTAAATATTTACTTTTAATGGTAAAGTTTACAAAGTACGACTTTAATTTCATCATACATATAAATATTATATATATTTTTTTCTGCTAGCATAGCTTTATATCAATATAATTGGACATTGTTTAACCCTTTTAGCCCTTCCGATGTTATTTGCGGTATTTTAAGTTCTTTATTTTCATTTCTTTTCAAACCTGATGGTTGCATTTACCACGACTTACAGGTTTTTATATCCGTGGTGAAAATGAGATAAAATTAAATGTGGATCTCTTGATAACCCTTATCATTAATTTTCATTATTTTTTTTACAATTAAAAAATTCATGACTGAAAGGGTTAACGAGCATATTTCATTACTGAATTCTATTTGCAATGCAAACAAATCGTTAAAAGAGACAATTTTTCCCGCGGAAACTTAGTAAAATGGAATGACACATTTTAATACGAAAATTGCTCAAATAAAATTATAAAAATACAATTTATTATTTAGAAAATCACCTTTTTTATTTTTTCGTATACGTAATATAGAGAAAGTATCGTTATCATCAAAACATTCAAACACGAAATTTTGACGAATCTCTACGTTTTAGGCCGAAAAAGTTGAGTTCGAAAAACTTTTTTATAAAAAATCTCTTTATATGTCTGTGATAAAGATAATTTAAAAACCGTTTTGAGCCAGAAGGTTGAAATTTGGTATACGGTTGTTACATCAAATTTGCAGAAATTTTGTGTAAAATCCGTTCAGAGGAAGTCCGTCTGTATGAATTTAACTTAACAGGATAATTACAAAACGAAGACAGATATATAGATAAAATTCGGTATACTGCTTTGACATCTATTGTGTATACGTGCCAAATTTTGAACCAAATCCGTTAAATGGTTGGCAGTCTGTAGGTCTATACTTTCAGAAACCTTTAAATACTGTAAATCAAAAGCAACGATTTAAATGTATCAAATTAGATATGAGGGCACTTTTCCGTTAGCCAAGTGCCAGCGAAAAATCGCCAAATAATGTAGAACACCGCAAATTTTTTAACAGGGATTTTAAAGTAAAAATTCGCCAGATAACGTAGAATTCAGCTAAATTTCTTACAGCGATCATAAGGCAAAAAGTCGCCAAATGAAGTATAATTTCGCCAAATTTCTTACAGTTTTTACGTTTTTAAAAAAAGTCAGTTAACGTAGAATTCCGCTAAACTTCTTAAAGCGATTTTAAGCCAAAAAATCGCCAAATAACGTATAATCTCGCCAAATTTCTTTGGCGATTTTTCTCGGGCGCCCGGAAAGTACCAATCGAGATTCTGTGACTACAAGTACAGTTTTTTTTTGTCACATTTCTATTTGAATTGCTCTGAAAACACTTGTCTCAAACAAATTCGATTTTTGGAGGTTAGCAATTGCATGCCACAGATTCATCGCCAAAGCAATCGCTTAGGATAACACGATATATTAAATAAGAAGCTAAATTCGTGCTGAAAGTTCATATTTCATAATTAGGGATGCCAATGCCAAGCGAGCTGTTCTCTGAGATAACACTTTTTTAGACTGAGCGAGAAAGTTTTGAAGAGGTCAATCCCCATTCACGTCACTTGGTTTCATACCACAATTGATTTCTCGGCCAAATCGGTTACATTTGTAATACTGGACTATAGAACTATTTCATTAAAATGAAATTTAAACATTCTTACATAAAAAATGTCCTACTTGAGGTCGAAATATAATGTATTTTCAAATAAAATCTGAATTGTTCTTTTTATAATTTTATACTAAACTTTTAAACCAATAAAATTCAAACTTCTTTTACGTCAAGTTGGTCTAAAAGTTCAACTTTTGAATATTTTTTTCATGAAGAAATTCAATTATAAAAATTCAATATTAAATTATTGATTTTTTTAAATAATTTTTTTTCCTCTGTTAAATGAAATTTAAACATTCTTATATAAAAAATGTCTTACTTGAGATCGAAATAGAAAGTATTTTCAAATTGAACTTGAATAGCTTCTTTTATAATTTTATACCACTTTTAAAACAATAAGATTCGAACTTCTTTTACGTCAAGTTGGTCTAAAAGTTCTATTAGATATTTTTTCCCTCTAAAGCAATTTAATTATAAGAATTCCGTACTAAATGATTGATTTTATTGAAGAGAGTTTTGTTTTTTCGAAAATAGTTTATTAAAATTTAAATAATTTTATATAAAAAATGCCGAGTTCTGAAAATAAGAACATCCAATAGGAGTTTACTTTAATAAAACAAATTTATTCGAACACCACATTTGAATATCTTTTATGCTACATTTACAATATTTCCTCAACACGAAATTTTCAAATGTTAAGATATAATCGATACAGAGAACATTGCATAAACAAAGTGCTACATTTACAATATTTCCTCAACACGGAATTTTCAAATGTTAAGATATAATCGATACAGAGAACATTGCATAAACAAAGTGCAATAAACTTCTGTCCTTATTATTAAATATTGACCTTCCTATTATGAAATAATAATTTCAAGCAATTAAAAAAAAACGAGCGACATACGCTGTGGTCAGGATTTACATTCAAACAGCACGAAATGAATAAAAATAATAATAAAAAAAGTTATTAATCTTACAAAAGATACTTTAGTTAAACGTAGGGAAATAGTGCAAACTGAAAAAGAAAACAAACACGTTTTGATGCATTTTTAATTTACGTCTCAAGGTAAAACGTCGCAACGAGTTTGCTAAGGACGAAAAAGAAAATTAATATGGGTCAGCCCTAAAAGATTGAAGCTGCGATCCAATCACAGGAAGAACAGACATCCCACGTGACTGAAGTGAAACCCACTCACTTTCATCTTAGTATGGAGGCGAAAATCAAAAGTTCCACTAGAGCGGTAAAAATACGTCCGTCAAAATATAATGGGACTAATTTTTGCTCAACCAAGTAAACCGCAAATCGAAACCTGTTGGATGGAGTAATGCTGAAAGTGAAAGGTGGTAGTGTCGGTTTTATAGCACGATGTTCAAAGACCAAGAACTAAAATGTTAAAATTAATATTATTTAAAAGAAGAAAGCGTAAAGTGAGTGTCCTTCAAAATTTTTATAAATCACCATGTCAGAGTTTTTAAAATTATTATATTCAAAATGGGCGCTGAACCATTGCAAGAGGATCGGTGTAACATTGTGCTGCCTGCTTCTTTTTTGGTTGTATATTGATTATGTGTTCCATCTCCAAGGAAAACGTCTCCTACCCAAAAGTAATTTGGAATCATATAATTTCCAGTATCTAATCAACAACGACATTTGCAGTGAAGATCCCTTCCTTTTGATATTGGTCCACACAGCAATCGATCATTTCGAACACCGAAATGTCATTAGAAATACTTGGAAGAACCCAGGATTGGATTTACCAACTATCAAAGTGGCTTTTCTATTGGGAATTACCAATAAACATCAAGGTGAAATTGAAAAAGAGAACGAGTTATACAGAGACATAGTACAAGGTGATTTTTTTGACTCCTATCGGAATTTAACTTATAAGCATGTCATGGGTTTGACATGGGCAACCACCTACTGCAACAGAACTAAATATCTTATGAAAATGGATGATGACATCTTTACAGATATTTACCAATTTATGGATTACATCACAAATCGGATGAAAAACCTTGATTTAAGGAATAACATCGCCTGCTATTTTCAAACAAGCATGCCAGTAGTCAGAGATCCAGTCAGCAAATGGTTCGTGTCCAAAGAAGAATTTGCATCAGATACTTTTGATGATTATTGTTCTGGTTGGGCTTACCTGACCACAACTCACGTCGCACAACGTTTAAGTGAAGCAGTAAAAAAACTTCCTTATTTCTGGGTGGACGATGTCCACCTCACAGGAACAGCGGCTAAATTAGCAAATATTGGCCAAATACGAATGAATCACTTGTTTGCTTTAGAATCAGATGGTCTAATCGACTGGACACGAAGATCACTCAACCTGAAGTGGGATAAAGTGTTTACTCCAACTTGGGGTGACCTTGCCCTTAGCAGAAGGGCCAACAAAAAAGCTTTGAAATGCTATAGAACAAAGTGCAAATGCTGTTATAAGCCACCAACAACTCCTAAACCGACAACGACATCGACCACAGTAAGAGGCGTAGCACAATTGATTCAGTTTCCTCTTCATTAGATTAATGTGATATAAGGATATTTACTTAAAGCTCTCTTAAGGAATCTTTCATTGATGCATATGAATTCAGCAAAGAATTTTTGAAACATACAATGCAAAGAGAAATTTTGAGCAGCTTATATTTGATAGTTTGAAAGTTCCTAAAAAAGTCAATAATATGTATAAAAAGAAATAAAATCAATTATATGTGATAAAAATATATTTTATAATTGAAACAGTTATAAAAGAAATGGTAAGTATAAGTTTATTTATTCACATCAGAATCATTAAATGATATGTAAAACTTAATTTTTTTATTAATCTAAAATTTCCATTAAAGAATGTATTAGAAGATTTCAATAATTCAAAAAAATTATTCATCGCAGTAGATTAAATTTTTATTGCATCTCGATGTAATTTTTTAGTAAGATTCAAAAAAGAAAATTTTTAGAAAATAAATTTAAATATTTTAATACTTATTATTTAAGTGTAAAGTAAAATTTTAATCAAAAATTAATGAAACTTGTATTTAATAAAAACTTTTTCAAAAACAAGACTATGTAACAAAGAGCATTAATTAGCTATCAACTACATTGCAATAAATATGGCCTGAAACTCAAATATAAGGTAAAAAGATGATAAAATTAGACATAGCAGAAAAATTTATTATGGCTATACGGATCAAAATTATTAGATTTTATTATTTTTTTAAAAAAAGATAAAATTAGGCAAAGCAGAACAAATTTATCCAAATTCACTCCCCCAAGTTTTTATTAAATAATATTAAAATAATAAATTTAAAAATTTGATTTCATTTTCATTTGTTTATAAATCCTATCTCTCACTATATATACATCCAGAATCTCATAAATTTCAATTTTATTTAAAGTCATAATACAGATTTTAGTATTAGATGGGAATTATTTATTGTTGTGCTAAAAATGTTACAGTTAATGTAATATATAAAATATTTTCCATTATAATTTGGGTAATAAATTGCATTTTTTGGAAGGGGTTATTTTTAAAATTCTCACTTAACACCTACATAAAAACAAATGATCAACAATGAAAAATATAATTTCTATTTTAAGAATTTGAAATGCTAATATTCTTCAGTTCATCCCCCCATAACTAATTCATCAACACTAAAAAGGATTTAAGTTGGGAGTACTCAAAATTCTAAACCACATAATTAACCATCAAGCCCACATATTTTCTAATAAAAAATCATATATTTTAATTAGAGAGTGAATAATAATAAAAAAAAAGCATTACAAAATTACATTATTACTTAATATTCATAGATGGTATTCTTATTTTACGATAAGATATAAATTTCTCTCTCTACTATAACATATGTGAGTGCGCCCTCTACAATCTAAAATATTTAATTTAGAATTACCAAATTTTGCACAAACATAATTTTAATGATGTAATTCGATTTTAATTAAACTTTTTAGTAAAAAACAAAGCAAGATTTTGACAATAACTTGTAAAGTTACTACTGTACAAAAATTATTTCTGCATCAATTTATCTCCAAATATATTATCCTTTTAATAATATTAATTTATTTATGTCAATTTTTTTCTGATTCTGAACAATTTTTAAAAACCCTTTTTTGTGAATATTTTTCAATAAAATTTTCATTATTGTAATGAAAAGAGCTTAAATAATGAGGTTGTGTATAAGAAACTGTCTTTGGAATAAACAAAACTTTTTTTTTGCTTTATCATAATAAAAATTACAAATTTTTGTTTAGCATCAACTTAATTTTTCAATATAAAAATTGTTCTTATAATTAAAAAAAAATTAAAAGTTAAAACTATTACTAAAAAATAAGAAAGTGAAAATTTATTGCTTACAAAAAAAAAAAAAAAACATTTTAATTTTAAAAAAATTGAAACAGTCGTAAGAAATTTAAATTAAAAAAATAAATATTTTAAATAGTCTAGATTAAATAGCCCAGATTCAAACAAGCAAGGACAAATGGTGAATAGATTGGAAAAATTCAATTATAAAATTATATAATATAAGGTCAGCTTAATCGCATTGCAGCTAATATTTTGCTATAAATCACCTATTAAACTTGAAACTTAGTCAGTTTCAAATATACTGATATGGAGTATATGCATTAAATTAAAGGTAATAAATAAATAAAACAACATTTCTGACATGAAAAAGTTAGTAGAGAAACAAAATTTCAAAAACCAATCATATTTCTATTTTTTTCTTAAAAAACTCTTTGTAAAACATTTAGCATATTTTCTCATCAAGATTTATAAGCATGCAATTTGTATGTTTAAATAGATTCATTCAAAACATATCACATACACACACATATATATTTATTCATTGTTTCAGTAGAAAAGATTAGCAAATTAAGAATAAATAATACATTTTAGCAATTTAAGGTTAAAATGATGATTACACAAAAATGTGAAATGATGTATTCAAATTTAATTTAGTGTAATGAATAATGCAAGGAAAACAGATATTCCTTTCTTTTTTTGAAATCAAGTAACTTTTTAAAAATAATTATGACAATAATAAATCAGAAATACAAAGAAGATTTAGATTTAAAAATATTTCACACATAATAATAATTTATAAAGATAGTAAATGAAGTTAAAAAAATAACTATATTTTAATAATTTACAAACTACTATTTGCCTGTTATGAATGAATAATGAGTAAATTTGCTAGAAATACCATCCTTAACGTCCTATGTTAACAGTTTTATTAAAATGTTTATTAACAATGATAACCACTTCACAAGTTTAGAACATCACAAATATTAATTTTACATTTAGAAATCACAACAGTCAAATTATTTAATACGAGGAAAAAAAAGATTCAATATTAAAACAATGATAACTTCAAATACATTGCATCCAATTACATTACGAAAACATTCACTAATAGAAAAGAAAATATGAAAAGATACTTACATATCTTTAGATTTACTTTATACAAAAGTAATTGGCAGCAAAATAAATAAATCATATGACTGTCACATACATGCACATAATCACATTTATGAAGAATGTTTTATATTTGAACAGATTTTTTAGCAATAGTAACATTTTTTTACTTAAAATTTTTTTGTTAGCTGAGGTCAGCTAAAAAAAAATCGCCGAAGAAATTTGACAGAATTTTACATTATTTGCCGATGTCCAGCTAACAGAAATGTACCCAAATTTGAATTAAATGCTGATAATAATTTTCAAATAATTCATGACAATAATTAATTGCCTGGAGATTAAAAAAAAAGATTTTCTTTTAAATGTTTTTACAATAATTATAAATAATTATCTTAATATGCCAGGAATCAATTTTGGGAAAGGATATTAAGGTGAAAAATTCACCAACAGCAACTTTTTGTTCTAAGTATATTTGGCCTTACAAAGGGAAGCTAATAAAAAAACTTTTATAAAGCTAGATAATAAAGTAAATATACAGCAGAACCAATTTTATTTTTTATAATAAATTTATAAATACTTTAAAGGGAAAATTGTTTAATTTTAATGCTCTTTTTTAATTATACTAATTTTAACTAATCAGAACAGTAAATCAGTTGCCAAAGTCTGGCGGAAGAAATATTAGCAAAAATTGTTTCGACTAAAAAGATGATATTTCAACCTTTAAATATATATACACACAGTAAAAATAGTAGTAAGATCTCAAATTTTTCAAAACTTTCTTTGAAATTACATACAACAAAATCAAAGGTTGGAAGTGTTTATTAATTTACACAGTAAATGACAAAAATAACTTGGAAGTTTTTTTATTGTTTAAGTTTAGATTTTATTTTGACATAAAAACTTTGGATGATCCCACAGTTGGAAAACAAGGGAAAAAAAGCATAAAGCAGTGATAAACAGAAAGAGAATTTATTAGGGATTCTGACAAGACAGTTACCTAAAGTTTTAAGCAACTCAACTACAAAAATACAAATCCTATGAATTATAAAGAATTAAAATTGTAATGTGCACTTACAATTAATTAAAATTATCATTGATGAAACTATAATTACAAATTATATTATTAGTTATTCATTTAATTGTAAGGTTATTAAGTTTATTATTTCTTTATAATGTATTAAGAAATCTAAATGCTTTTAATAGTAATTGGGAAAATCATTAATAAATAGCAATATTTATAAAAAAAATTAAGTCATTCTTTCTTCATAATATAAACGTTAAAAAAATACAATTTTACATCTTTACTGAAATAATAAGAATAATAAAACTAAATTAAAATAAATCATTAAGTTAGATTACATTGAAAATTTATTGAAATGTGAAACTTAAGTGGCCAGTTATTGATGGGTCTCATAATGTGTACTGCCTAGGGTCATAAAATGCTTAAATTCCATGCTATTTCGAGCAAAAATGTTTCTCTCTTTCTTTCTTTTATAAAAAAATATTTTTGCACACAAATAATGTAAAAATTTGTTACAATAAATATGGTTTAAGTAGAATACTTAGAAAATTTATATTTGATAATTAAAAAAAAATATTTGAAATAAACAATGAGCAAAACCATTTGAAGATTCCTACGGTAACTTTTTAAAGTTTACACAGGTCTTCCCATTTCAAAACACATGTATTTATAATCAATGAAATTCCTTCAAGAATTAATTCCAAATCAGTTTGTCCAAGAAACAAATTTAATCACGGGAATATCTTTTAGACAACAACATAAATGAGATAAACACAGAATTTCAAATTCTTATTTGCATTTCAGCCAAGTAAATTTTCAATAATTATGAAAATGTGAGTGATCCAATATTGTCTAATTTTCTTTCAAATCTTAATCAAATATTGATTTTTGAAAACATATTTTTTGAAAATTTGTACAAAAAATATCACAAATTAACAAATATACAATTAAATGCTAAGAATAAAAAATACACAAAGGTAACAGAAGACAAACAACATAAGAGGGATGAAGAAGAGGAAACTTCATTTTCGGTATATATATTTTTTCACATCAGAATTTTTAATTTAAAAGCTAATGATTAGGAATTTGTATTAGGTGAGAATAAATTGCAAAGTCCAATGTCACCATTCAATGTAAAATCAAGGAGTGAGGAGTCCTTTTTGGGTTTAAAATGTATGAGGGGTGGCAAATTTTTGATAACAACTTCTTTTTTGTGGAGCTGTCCAATATTTTTCTGAAAGAATTAGATATATATTATAAACAAAACAAGATTCTTTAGCCTTCTATAAACAACATATTTATGTCATTTGATTATCATTAATAAGATAAAATAAATAAAATATGATAATGTAAAAAAGATTAAATTTAATTAAAAAACACTCATCCTATTAGATCATTATATATATATATGTAAATTAGGAAGTTGCCTATATTAAAAATGTACTTAGCACTTCACAAATGCACTTAGAAATTATCAAAACACATGATCAAATGACATTTGTATAATAAATTCATTATCTTGGTTGCTTCGAAAAGAAAAAAATATTTAAAACACACACTTTTCTCAAGGGGAGAGAGAGAGAGAGAGAGAAGAGCAAATTAAACATTTAATTTTGACTGATACATTCAACTGATGATATTTCAACATAGCATATAACTATACAAATTATAACATTGATTTTATTGTCATTAAACTAATATATTATAAAGTTTCTCTCTCTCTCTCTTCAGAAAATGGTAATTTATTCATATTATCTGGACATGTAACAATTCAGATCAGTTTATCCTATAATAACATAATTAACTCATAGAATAATTCATTCCAATTATCCAAATTAATTGGAATAAATGGGGTTTTATTTTTTAGGCAACAGCAGATTTTATCAAACAGGGATCAAACTAAAGCTCTTTAATTTTGTTAAGTTCTTCAAAATAATAATAATTACTTACATATTTACATCCATGTATTGAATTACTTAATAGCTTATTTAATTACATACAATAATTGGAAAGATGTTGGGTAATTAAATTATTTGTTGAGGAATCAGTTACATAATCACAAATTAAATTTAGCACATGGGTATAAATAATAAATGTTCATATCATTTAACTTTTAGAACAAAGTACAATAAATGCTATAATGCCCAAAATGAATGAAAGTGATTATTAATTATTTTTAAATGATTGATTATTGATGAATGTTATGGCACATGTTAGGAATTAAACTTAATGTTTAATAAATATTAGCTGGATGTTTTATGGAATGAAACCAATCAAATAATAATAATAATTAAAAAAAATTCTAAAAACCAAATTTGGATTGTTCATTAAAGTATCCATTACAATTATTACTGTTATTTTCAGTAAAATAAATAAATTCTCATTTAAAATAAAGTTCCTTTTAATTAATAAAAATTAAAGTATAACTAACAAAATTTTTAAGTAAAAAGTATTTAGGGAAGATTATTTCTTCTGGTAAATTTCTAACTGAAAATATTTTTTTTTAAATCTTTAAACCTAAGTCAGATATAAGTTCTTTTAGAATAAGAATTACATTGAACAACCTGGCAAATATTCATATGTAAAATTTATACAGATCTCTTAAATTTTCTCTTCTTTAAAAACGTTTTATCATAAATTTGATATTCACTAAAAGATAACAATAGAAAAGGGTCAGTTCAAAATGAAAAATTACAGTATTAAAATTATGTTATAAAATTCTTAAATAGTTTCTAAACGTGAACACGTTAGAAAAACTTAAAATTATCTTTAATTATACATCTTTATTACATTAAAGTTTAAAAAAAAAAACAATAGCCTCTTCCTTTAACATTTCTACCAAGTTACAGTGGCAATGCAAGTTATCATTAATTAGAAATGTGATGCCACTTGACAAAGGTATCTTTCTTTGGATTTAATGTAACAATGATTTGAATTTACCAATTTTGATAGTATTTTTCCTAACATTGCTACAACTACATAAAAGAAGATTATCCTGACAGTAAGAATTGTGACAGAACTGATAAAACTGTTAGTATAAGTGAGTTTTCTTTTAAATTTAAATTTTTAAAAATCATGTCACAGTAAAAATTTAAATATCTGAGGGAAGATAAATGTTCTGAATAGGAACATATCTTTACTATTTTAAAACTTGAGTTACAGTAGTAAAATTGTATGGTGATTTGTTCTTATATAGTTGTTTTATTATTTTTTAATTTAAATATCAAAAGAATATTCAAAAATCATTTGAAATACCCTGTACACAATTTCAGGAAAACAAAACACTGTGTCACTAAAATTTTAAAATATATTAGATGCAATATTTTTATTGCAGACATTATTGCACTGTTTAAGTGAATGAAAATCTTAGGTAAAAATAAAAAAAAAAAAGGTTTATAGCATACATTATAATAATTTCATCTAATTAAAAGATAGATTCACAAAAATGTAATAAGATCTATACATTCAAAAGAAGTACTAACAATTTAAAAAATGATTACAGCAAAAAAGTGAATCTTAATGAAAAGCAACAACAAAAAAATTATTGATATCTTTACTTATAATAAAGCACAATGTGTGTGTGTGTTGGCGATGTACAAGCCAGACCGTTCGACCTACAGCTACCAAATTTGGCACATGTATACCTTGGGTGCCGGGAATGTGCACCTCGGAGCCCTTTTTTTGAATTTTTAATTAACATTTTAATTAATTAAAAAATAAGCCAAATTTTGACGTTTTATCGCTATAACTTCCGAAAATATTACAGCACAAAATTGATTTTTTACATCAAGTTAAAGCTAAAAAAATTAGCTTTTCAATGATACTAATGTTTTGACCTACGAATTAAAACTCTATTTTTAATGAATTTTTAAACATTTAATTTAATCGTATTTTTTTCAACAATTTATTTCGCATAAAATAAAAATAACATTTTATCTTCTCGAGGATCTCAAAAAAAGAAGAAAAAAAAAAATCAGCTTTTAATAAAATGTTGCCATCACATTTTCAGAAGTTCTGATTTTAAAAAAAGTTAATTACTACCATAAATAAAACAGAAAAAAAAATTTATCACGTGATCATATGAAATGAAATAAATAGGAAATGTGATATTTTTTTAAACAATAAATGAACGAGTACATTTTTATTAATCATTTGCAATATCAAAATTATTAATTCAATTAAAGAATTAAAGTAAATAAAATACAAAGTAAAAATATATCACAAAAGTGCGACAGTTAAAACTGAAAAAGAATTTTTAGAAAAGCACCAAACGATAATCTTCTGAGAGCGAGATTAATTATTTAAAAGCAAGAAATTTCAAACGAACTTTGAAAATGACGTCATTTTAAAGAAACGACCGAACAGAGTGAAGAAGACATTTTGTTCAAATCAAAGAATTCGCCTTCGTGATTGTAATTTATCTCCACATTTTAATGAATCATACGAAATAAAAAAGCAACTGCTTTCAATGAAGCATACGTAATATTAAAGCTATACTGGTAAAAGCAGGTCAGCTATTTGAAAATGCATCTTCTTTCAAACAAGCATAGATATTTTAATTAATAAATCAAAATTTGTAAAAGCAGATAAAAATTTTTTACCCGTATATTTCGGAGACATCAAAATGTTCTAACCAAAACAATATGTTCTCACATGAGAAAAAATAAATCAATATCATTCAAAGTTAAACATATAAAAATGTCATTTTCGGCACGTGTCTGTATAAAATGAAACAAATATGAAACATGATATTCTTGGAAAATAAATGGATCGGAACGTTTTCTATGATATTTTACTATACATATATTACTAATCCAATTAAACAGTTTTATTTAAGGCAAATATGGCTTAACATTTACAAGACAACTTTTATAATCAGAGCCCAACATCTAATTCCTTAATTTTTTTGGGAGAGACATAAATCTCTTAGCAATTGGTCTAAGTGAAATATATAATTAGTAGATTGAGGGAAAAAATGCTGATGAATTAAATTTTTACGTACATCATCTGCTCTGTGAATCATATTTAACAAAATATTTTTGAGACAATAAGTTCTTAAAATAAGAAAAGTGTTACTCCAATGAACTAAATCAATCATCAAATCTGACCGATCTATGAAAATTTCAATATAACTATTCGATAAAAACTGGCGATTTTAGATCACTTTATCAAGATATCAAAGAAGCCAATCAGAGTTACTCTAGAATAATTGGTCTTGATTATGAAAATGATGATTGTTCTAAACTTGCAATATTCAGCACTGAATAAATCAGTCAGATTTGAAGATGATAGAATGCTTATTTATTTATTTAGAAGTTGAAATATTTAGAATATTTTACAGAATATGAATCTATAAGACCAAAGGAATTTAAACCATAATTTTTTTCATATATGTTTATAAACCTTAAAAAAAATGTCATTATTGAGAGCATTTATATACATCTAAAAATAAAATTAAAAACTGAAGGTTTCAATTAACCTGTGAAATTTTTGCTGAATAATTCCTTGAGATCTTATAAATTATAAAAAATATATATATAATGTTTCAATTTCTGTAGTGAACATAAAACTTCAATGCTGGACTACTCTGCTTTCAGTTCTTAGTTTTATTTAAAGGTGTGCTTGAATTGAGTAAACATTTCTTTATATTAAATGCACTTCCATCATTTCCACTTTAATTTAAAATTGAATTTTACGTGCAATTATAGAAAATCAGAAAAAGATGTGGAGGTAAAATATAGAACTACTTAAGGCCTACATAATAGTATAAGTGAATTATATGACTATCGAATTTTGAAGCTTAAAAATATTTTGCTGAAAAACTTATTATGACACCAAGTTATATAAAAAAAATTGATTTAACCCTTTAGTCGGCATTAATATTGGTGAACCGACTGGTCGCCAAAGGCGACTAGTTTATTAAATAATAATAACAAAACATATATACTAAACACTATTTACAAAATATAATTTGTCAATAAAAAAAATTATACATACCCCTATGATTTTCTCAACAACAGCTTTAAATGCTTCCTTTTTGATTTTGTCATTTTTAGCTTTTGGTAAATTTTGTGTTAAAATTTCATTTAGTTTCTAGAAAAAACATAAAACTATATTTAATCACAGTTTTCATATAAAGTAATATTTCAAATACATTCTAAGAGATGGATTAACATATATCATTTTTTAAGCACTAGCAAATAGATATGAAAGTTAAAAACAACCAATTTTTAAATTTTTAAACAAAATGTTTTATTTGTCCCAAGGAGACTTGAAATATTATAAACAAACAAGAGATAAACAATTATTTTTTATTTCACACACACACGCATTCATGCCCACACACATATACATTTGGATTTTTAAGTTTGTTTTATTCCATCATGGGAAGTACACATTATTTACAAAATGAAGCAACAAGCACAGCACAGAACGACACAAAACCCAATGATAAAAAAACTGATGAAACTTTTATCCCCGTAAATATATATTTTTAGATTTTAATAGGAATCTTTGAAATATGTCAATCACATGTACATCTTGTGTAAGGCAATCATACGGATCTTTTAAAGAAATATGCTTGGCTGGACAATTTTTATCCTTTCACTTGGATTGTGGGAATTAGTAAGCTTTTAGCTGATTCAGCAATTTTACCAGGACTAGTGGAAATAGATCAGGAAATTAGAGAATATTTTAGAATGATGTTACTAAGGGTTAAATTAAGATAAAATTTAAGAAATCAATTAGGGACACATGTACATGTGATTAGGGTTAAATGCAATTTTGAAATATTTTCTCTCTCTCTCTCTCACTCACTCACTCACTCACAAACACACACACAATGAAAATAATTGTTGCTTTCTTGTTTGTTTATAAGATTAGAGAACTGTATATATATATAGATTTCATTTAATCCTAATTAATTTCTTAATTTTTAACTTAATTTAGCCTATATCAAAGTCATTCTAAAATGTTTTTTTATTTCCAAATCCCATTCCATTTTTTTCAATTTAATTTAATCAACTGAAGCTTCAGAAAAATGCTGCAGCATCAGATTCTTCAAAAAGATTCCTGCAATTCTTTTATCAAGATCAACAGGTATAAGAATTCTTGTCAAAATCAGAGATGAGATCAGATATAATGAGATTTATGAGAATCACATGGTATGTAAGACCATGGATAAACAATGTCTCTTTTAGCTTTTTTTACTTTCTTCTGCTTTTGTGACTGTGCTGTTTGTACATAATGCATGCCTCTCGAGATGAAATAAAATGAGCCTAAAAAACTCAACATGCCTTCCCCTTATTTTGGCTACAATGTTTATATATATATATATATATATATATATATGTAATGTAATCTATTATATATATAGAAACAATTACACCAAAATTAAAGAAAAAAGTGATTTCAGAAAGAAATAACACTTTTTTGATTGCACTATTTTTATTTAGATATCAGAAAAGTATGAATTTAATAACTTATAGTATCAAATGAAGTATGATAAATTCAGAAATATTGTTTGTACATAAGGACATGGACTATTGTATGTAGACACAGGATACACATTTAGATAATTCTAAAATAATTTTTTAAAGTAAAATTAACCCTTCTTTGCATGATGATGGAAATTTCCATCATAATATTTAGTCAACAATAAAAGGTACTCAAAACCCTTGTACTGTAAATTTGTTGTTGCTGGCAACTTTTTAAGCGACTATTGCGTACAAAAAAAATGCAGTTGTCAAAAAATAGCAAACGTCACTGTCAATTACCAGGCCTACAACTTGTCATTCTGCTGTTTGTTGTGACTGGAAGAAATGAGCGAGATTTTAAATTGTTTTATGGAAATTAATTTATTATAAATAATAATTAATTAATTAAATTATCATACAGAATAAAGAAGATTTAGTAAAGAATATTTTTTTTATTTATTTAGTACTGAGCTAAATATGTGACAATGCATGATGATGTACATTTCCATCATATTGTTTTTTACATAATACATATTTTTATTTACACCAAGATTTTTTTAAATATTTTTCCTTTAATCTAGAGTATTAATTACATCACCCTGATTTTTTTTTTAAAAAAGAAAAAAATCATGCAAAGAAGGGTTAAGCAAAGAAATAACAATACAGAAATTAAAATAATATGGATCTAATATATATATCAAGTTGATATTAAAAAAAGATTCTTAAAGGAATTATGAGAAGCAAGTTATGCATTAAAGATTTAATTTAAATATTACTACTTAACTAATAGTCACCAAAGACCACTAATATAAAATAAAGAGATACAAAAAAAAAAAAAAAGATGTAAAAGTAAAAATTTTGCTAATTTCACTTAACCACATGAGGTACAGACACAAGGATCAATTTTGGATATAAAAATCTAAAAAGATCCCCATAGTTCATGGCAATTCTTATTTAGAAGCAAAATATCAGAGCTTATTATTCCAAAAAAAGTTTAAAAGCAACAGATTTTGATGTATATGAATTCAATTATTTAATGAATGCTCATTGGCAAAGCCCCCTTTTTTTATTTGAATTTTTATGACACAAGAACACATATAAAGGTGAAACTTTGCAATTACAAGTTTAACAAATAATAAAAAAAAAAGAACAAGAACAAGAAGAAAAAGAAGAAGAAGAAGTAGTAGTTTATATTAAAATGTTACAAAAATAACCATTGGTAAAATGATGATAAATTACCAAAAGTCAACAAAATTAAGACATTGAGCTCAAATTAAGGAATAACCAATAGATTTTAAATAGACAAAAAGGTTCTAATATGTGTCCTTATAATGGTAAAGTCCTTGATGTTGTTTCGAAGATAACAAGTTTAACATTAAATAAGGACATTCAATGATATGATAAACTGTTGCTATAGAATCACAATATAGACATTGGTAATAGATAATTTAATAGATATTTATGTGTGAATCTAGAGCTACTGATTCTCAGAAGAGTTGAAACTGCATTATGTTTTTGATTATTCAGAGGAGGCCATATTTCTATGATAGGCTTACAAGTATGAAGTTTTTTTTTTTAGATTTTCAGAAATGCCAATTGATGTAAAGACAGTGTTTTGCTTGTTCCTTCAAATATCATACAGGTATGGGTGTTTCTAAAAAGGGAGCAATTCTTTTATTTGAGAATGGGTCACCGAAAAATTACAATTGGGGGGGGGGTTACCAAATTATTTAAACCAAAATAAAATTATATTTTCTAAAAAATAAAATTATATTTTCTAAAAAATAAAATTCAGTAACAACATTAATATAAACAAGAACTTTAGTAAAAGATCTAAGGGGGAGGTATATACATACACATTAGTACATTTTAAAACAAATAAACTGAAACATATTTGAAGTACTAAACACCAATAGTAATAGTAATAATAATAAAAATAAAACAGAAAACAAAGATTTTATTAAAATAATACAGAAAATTTTAAAGGATGCAAATGTGCAAATTACACTCACCCGCAGACATTGTTGACTGCAGCCAACTGAATTCATAAGTGTTGTTTGAATTTCGATGAAGCACTGCCTTAGACTTTCATACACATTGACACCAAAAGACAATAACAAGGAAAGGTTCCCCTCATGTTCTCCGAGTTCTTGGATTGCATATAAAACACTTTGGAGAAGGTAGTTGGCTTCTTGGATTTGCCGAATAAGACCATCTTCCATAATCTGAAATATAAAGATTAAAAAAAAAAAATGCATTTTGGAATTTTTTAATAATTTATATGAATTAATTCATAGGAATATTTAACAGTAATTCTAACTTTAATGCAAGATATATCAATTTGGATATGTTTAAAAATTTGTCTCTCCAAAAATATGTGCTGATCAAATGCAATTCTCATTTATAGTTGATGAGATAAATTGATAGTATGTTCAGTTATGAGGACTTATATCAAAAATGTATTATCTTTTCTGCAATCTTAGGACAAATAGATAGGTTATTCTGAATATAAGCTGCATTACCTAAAAAAAGACAATTTAAATATGATGACAATTTATGTGATTTATGTATGCAAATCAATAAAAAATAAAGAATAAGTTCATTTTTTTAAAAAAATTTCTGCTACAGGTGTTAAAATATTGAACTGAAGTCATTTTATACAATTAAATATTTCAAATGAAAATTATTAATCATTTGACCTATGAGGTTTTAGTGATTCTAGATTATTTTAAAAATCTTCTTGAAGACTGAAGTTAACAATGATCAATCAATACAGTATTTAACCTTTAATTTTTGAAGCAAAATATTGAAGTATAGCACAAGTAAATTTTCCCAATGCATTTTTTATTTTCCTGTAGAAGTCCTAAATAAATAGATGATTTTTAACAGCCTTCTTGAATTTCTGAGGAGTTATGGATAATGCTAATCAGATCTAATCAAAGATTTATTTTACAATTCAGGTTAGCTTTAAAAAATAATATATACATTTTTTGTTGGTTTTTTTTACTGCAGTGTCTGTGGTCACTTAAAAACTCAGATCATTGATCACTTTAATGATTAAGAGGAAATATGAATGTGGTTTTTCATATCATTTTAGCATGTTATAGACACTCTTCAAGCAAGATTGATGTGATCCATTATCTGGCCAAAAATATCCAGACACCCAGTGAACTTAGAGCATACTGAGGCACATATTAATATGATGTTGGCCCTCTTTTTGCCTTGATGAAAACCTACATATGTCTGGGAAAACTTTATTATTGTTTTTTTAATAAGTGCCTTTATGAATTAACTTTCAGGCATTCATCAAAGCAGAAGTGAGTGCTTGAAGCGAGGATGGTCAATTAGGCCGGCTACATCATCTGTGCTATAATTTGTCCCACAGATGTTTAATAGGAATTAGATTGGGGATCTGAGAAGGATACTCCAGTTTTTGAATACACATTCCTTCAAACCATGTCTGTGCAAGCCTCGATGTGTAAATGGAGCAGTCATCCTGTTTGAAGACAAAAGGACCTTCCCTAAAATATGGTTATATAATTAGGAGTGCAGCATTGTCCAGAATGTCCACATACATCTCAAAGTTCATATTTTCACCCCAGGATCTAACAAACCCAGGCCAAACCACAATAAACACCCCCAAATCATTATGTATCCACCACCAAACTTAACAGTTGGCACAAAACAGTCATTAAAGAAACATTTACCAGACCAAGAAGCTTCCATTTGACTGCCAGATTTTACAGAAAGGTTCATTACTCCAATAACAGTTATCCACATGTCCACAATTCAATGACAGTGAGCTCGGTACCACTGCAATCAAAGCTTCACATTCTGTAGAGAGAAGTGTTGGCCGTACGACCATGGAATCCCAACTTTTTAAATTCTCGATGAAAAGCCCTGCTGCTAACCCTAATGCCTGATGAGCTTTGGAACTCTTGAGAAATTTCCAACAATCCTGACTTGTGATTTTGTTTCACTACTTTTTTCAGAGTTCTGCAGATTCATTCACTCAAGTTTTTTTGGTCTATTTGTTTTCATGCAGTTTCACTGCCTTGAGGTTTCAACTTCACAATTACATCATTCATTCACGGTGGATTTAGGCTTCTGTAGAATATCCACCATCTCATGAACTGATTTCCCACAAAGGTGGCATCCCACTACACTGCGACAATCAAACTCAACTGCTTTGACTTACTCATTGCCTCACAAAAGTATTAAAAAAAAAAATCTGACAAATCTTTACTAACGTTTTTATAGCTGTCGATTATGTATCAAATTGCGTCACCCCCAGAACTTTTTAAAGAGGTGTTCAGATACTTTTTGGCTAGATAGTGTAGATTTTTGCAGATAAAAATATAAAGTAAAAAGAGGATGTAAGGACAAGCCCTTACTTGTGAATTTTAGAAAAGGGATGTCCCAGTTTCTAGAGATATACTGAAATTGTAACCAAAGAAAGCAGTTTAAGACAATTAAAGTTGCTATTTCATATCAACAGGTATTAAAAGCCTAAATAATTGAAAAGCTATTTTTAAGTATGAATTTAAGCTGGCAGAAAATTTTATGAACATGGTCAAAACAAAATATTTACATGCATGCACATAAAATTAAGAATATAAAAATGATATCACACAACTTAAATTTCAGATTATCATTGGCAACAAGAAGTTGAGTAAATATTTATTTATATTAAGATATGCATGAACCAAAAACTATGAACAAATGAGATCATGCAAATTAGTAAATTGTAGTTAATTTTTACAAGATGCTTTTGATTTTGAAAATATCACCAATAATTTTTCTTGGTTCCATGCATGTCTATTATAAAGTGCTTCCAAAAAAATAGATAAAATTGTGTTAAGAATTTTTAAAATATTATATATATAAATCATATTTAATATTTGATTAAGGAGTATTTTTTTAAAGAAAGAACAATTTTTACTATATGTTTTTTAATACTAATTTTGTGCATTAAAATGTTTGATTAAATAAAATTGAAATATAATTTTAAAAAAACTTTAAAAAAATGCAAGATGTGTAATTCATTTTAGAGACATACACAAACACACTTTACATACATTAACACAAAATCAAATCATTTATCAATTAAAGGATCTTCCTATTTCTCATAGATAATTACTTAACATACACAATTAATCTAAGAACATAACAGTTCTTCATTTATTTTGGGACAATCCATTTTTAAAGACATCACTGCTTTTCTATTTCCTACATGCAAATATTTATATGCATGCATATAAATATTTTCCCCATCACTAGATAACAACAATGAAGTAATCAATTTATTTGAGAAACAATATTTATTTTGATATGTAAAGACACCAATCATATTTATTACAACCTTATTATTTCTTCACTAGGGCTTATTATATCCCTTTCAGCAAATACATTCAACATACATACATACATAACATAAAGAGGAATGACTTTTTGCCTGCATTTCATTTGTTTTTTTTTAAAGTCAAACTATCCTTTAACAAGCTTAATATTTAGTTATTAAGTCTGCCCATATTTATTCCACGTATTAGTGCACTGTCTATACATTTTATAGTAGTCTGAGACCTCTAGTTTTTTTTTTTTTTTTTCAAATACAAACACTTGAAAACTTATAGCCATTTGAGAAACAACTGAACCACACTTTTTCGTAAATGTCAATAACTTACTTTATTAAAAATTAATTCACAAAGCTGAATGGCCTTAATGTTTGTTGTTGTATCCAGCCAACGCAGAGAATCAAAGGCGGTGCATATGAAAATAGGACGAACAGACTGCAAAAGAAAAATAAAGTCAATTTCAAGCTTTTATTAAACAGCAAAATTGACAAAAATTAGATAAATGTTAATATTCTTAAATGGGTGTAAAGCATTAAGAAAACTAATAATAATATCAAAGGGAAATAACATCAAAGGGATAAATTCATTTAGGTGATTGACTTATTATTTTGGGAATGAGGTAGACAAAAATCCTTTGGCAAAAAAAAAAAAAAAAAAAAAAAAAAAAAAACTGTACACGAAAAATTGAAATTTTACTATCCGCATGAGCATCTCAGAAAATCAGCTTTTAATAATGTGTTCCCAAGCTCTGATTTTAAAAAAGAAGTTAATTATTACAGAAAATGAAATCTAGAAAAATGTCATTTTGAGCACGTGATTATATGAAATAAAATAAATAGGAAACATGATTTTTTTAAAAAAAAACAATTAATGCAAGACAAAGTTTTTTCGGATCGTTTGCAATATTAAAGAGACTCATTTAATGAAATAATTAAAAGGAATAAAAATATAATTTAACTTGCATGACCACGTAGTGTTTGGCCGTTCAAGAAATTATGTCATGACATGATACATTGAAATATGCATAGCAGATTTCATTTTAATCTTTTATTTTATATAGTTTTTATAAAAATTGTTTTACTAAAAAAATATTTATACAAACCTGTAGCTAAATAGATAAATTTTCAATATAAAACCTTTTAAATAGAAAAAAATGCTTTACATTTGTTTGATTTTTAGTGGAGAATTTATTTACCACCAATAGGTAATTTTCTGACTTTTATGATAAGCATATACTTCTAGCTGGGAAAATATTTTGGAAGATTTAATAATAAAATGATCAATAAATGGGCACCCTTTTCAGAAAGCATTGTATATAATATGGTAAATCTTCTTCAAAGTAGGCATTGAAATGGCTAAAAATGAAATGAAATTAGTTTAAAACTACCTAATAATTTAAGCTACATTTTTTAAAAATAGAAGCAAGGATTTTTTTAAAAAAATTATTTATCTTATATGTTTAAATTGAAAGTATTTACTAGCTCAAAGAGGACAAATCTTTATACCATTTAGACAATTCCTTCAATAGGAATAACATATTTAACTTTAATGATCTAATAATTAGTCAAGGGTCATAATTAGAATAGAAAATTTGTATGAAAATATTTCAAAACATTGGCAAGAAAGATAATTTATCAATAGAACAGCAACTTGAAAGAATACTTATCTAACACTTTGTGAAAATATTTTTCATGAAGATTGTTGAAACTAATGAATTTTGTTTTCTACAATCTTCTACACTATTGTTTTTCAATATTGTGTATGTTTAGTTTAGTTATATTAACGCCCCATTTTATATGTGACACTAGGGCTATTTCGGGATGAACCTCGTAATTTTGAACCAAAGGTAGATGATGAGGATGACATCTGAGCTGGCAACTCCTCTCCAAACTTTCACACCACAATAGTGGGAGAATGTTTGACCTCAACAGATTTTACATATTTTGTATCATTAATTTAGGAATTCATTATATATTTTATAGATTGATAAACAACAATAGAATTTTAAATATAGTAAATACTTTTTGTTAATTTAAAAAAAATATTTGATGCAATGGATATTTTCATTTCATTCTAAAATGAAGTTGTTCAAAAGAGGATTTCATAAAGAAATTTCTTTTATTAGTTTTACATGAAAAATAATATGTATATTTCTTTAAAAAATGTCATGAAAATATTTTTATTTTCAGTAATATATAAATGTATAATCTAATAATAAATTTAAAAAAATACATAGTATCAAAAATTTAGGTACCTCAGTCTGTAAAATTTTTATACCCAGTTCTGTAAGACATTTTGAATGATTACTAGGTACATCCTTTTTGTCACTCTCCATGGCATTTTCATTTACAGAGCAAGTGTCCTGTCTAATCAAAAGTTCAACTGAAAATATACAAAAATAATATTCATTCCACATTTTCACAGCAAGTTATAAATTTGCATATGTGAATCACAGACTTCATTTTTAAATTACACAAAATGCTAATTATATTTCTAATTAATTATTATAAATCAAATGTAAAGTAATCAAAATAAAATAAAATATAGTGTTTTTTTAAAAGAAATATTGAGGTAAAAACTTATTCTAGTGCGATTAAAAAAAGGTAATGTTTTGAATTTGAATAATCTAACTGTTACTCTCCTTTTAAACTGTTCATGGTCAATTCATACAAATTATTATTAGTGTTTGTTTAGACAACTAAAGCAAGTAAGAATCTCAAACTGTAAAAATGAATAATTTATCTGAGTGGAATCTAGCTATAAAAGTTGAATAAAATAAAAGTTAAAACTGTGATTTTAGTAGAGACACAATTGCAAAAACAGCTTGAGGGACAGTTCATTACTATTATGACGTGATTGCTAATACAAACCAAAGAAGTTATTTGTATTAGCAATCATCTAACTTTTCAACATCTTTTAGTTATGATTAGATCTTGACAATTTTATCAGAAAATAGATTTTTATTTTAAAATATGATTAACTTAATGTTTGGAAAAGAAATGGATCCCCTAAAATTTATACATATTTTTTAAAACATTTTTCATGTTCAAATATATGAAACATTATGCCCTAAAAATAAGATGTGCGAAATATTTAAGAATTTATAAATGCCATTTCTAATTTCTGTTTTTTTAATAATAAAATAATCAATTTGGTTTTTGTTGTATTAATGAATTTGAGTCTTTGGTTTATGAAACTATTATTAATATTTGAATAGAATTCTATTATTAGTATACAATTTGTATACCAATAATATCTCTAATGATATTTACATAACATAGTCAACATATTGAAATTAGTCCTTTCAATACAGATTTTTTTTGGAAAATTTATTTTACTTCATTATTGCCATTTTATACAGTAGGTCATGAGTTAAAAAATAATTCAAAATGAGAACAAATAAAATAACAGACGATTCCATGAAATATTTTTTTCAATCAATATAAATAACAAAAGGCATTTGTTATGCATGAAACACCAAGACATGCATTTCACTTCATTCATAGGTATTGCAGTAAAATGGGTATTGCAGTAATGAAGTGTAACATAAAAATATGCTTTCAGTAGCATAAGAAGACTCACCTTGGAGAGGAAATGGTGAATTGTGTCCATAATTTGAAATCACAACTCATCTTAAAAGACTTGAATCATTAAAGACAAGCAACAAACAAAATAGTCTGGTGAAAAATAGCTGAATTAATAAATATTAATAAAATCTAAAAAAAAAGATCTCAATTTTAATTTTTTTTTTTACATTTTGAACTTTTAAGAGTTAAATCTAGTTAAACAAAAATATGCCTTCCCAAAACTAAATATTGATATGCCAAGAAAGTAAGATTACTATGAAAACACACACACACAGATCTGAGATAATATGCATATAATGCATAAAAATTCTATCATGATTAAAAGGGTTAAAACAATGTTTCAAATCATTGCAAATTACCTAAGAAATAAATATATTCTCTGGAGAGAGTTCTGTGCAGTTGATCTTCTATAATTTCTTCATTTTCTGTTAATTTATCTTCATAATTCACACTGCAAAAAGTTGTTTCAAAAATTATTAATCACACTTGCATAACAATTGGATATATTTATATGAGTTCCAATTGCTAATTATCACTCAAAATATAATTTCACAACAAAGTACAATAGAACACCATCCATCCCAACTCCAGTTCTAAAGGAAGAGAGGGAGGGGGGAGATTCTAGAAACAAAATATCATAGTCAAAAGAGTAAAGACATTAAAACTACAAGCTTCATTGAATGTTTAAACACTAATATTTTTACACAATAACTATTCAGAATATAAGAATATAAATAATTTTTTGAATGAACACATTTATAATCAAATTAATGTATTATAAATAAATGTTGCTTTGCTTTTTCTCCTTAGAAAAAGTTTGTTCTCAATTATTCACTCACTAGATTGATTCAGGTTTTTCCAATTAACAATGCCAGAGTTTCACTTTTTAAGGATCCCATAACTTTAGAAGGCTGTACATTTTTTGGGGAGGGGGAGAAGGGGGTATTTTAAGGATTATTTAATTTGGTACTTTTATGGCCATGTAAAGGAATAAAACAAGTTAAGGATTTTTTTTGGCCATATTAATAAAGTTACTTGCAAGTTTTTTTTTCTGAATAAATGGTTGACTGATTCAAATGTTAATAATTCATATCAATTTTCTATCTAAGCACTTAAAATATTAAAGTACTTGAAAAAATGTTTTTCATTTTGTCTTTACAAATGAGATACAGAAACCAACTGTCTAGAAGTCATCTTAAATTATAAGTCCTTTTCTTTTAAATTTCTAGTTTTGTCTATTATTTAAACATTATCTTTATTGGGATAAAATTAAAATTAATAAAAAATACTTTGTTTTGAAGTTAAGATGAGAAAAGAAAGTCCACGAATCATTTACTGACAAAGAATTTAAGTCAACTAACCAATTAATAAGTAGATTAATGGAATTCTATAGCACAATTACTTAATGGTAATGAAAATGATTGACTAATGATTTTAAGTTAAAAAAATTCTTCTGGGTGCATAACTAATCATTTGCTGATGAGTGATAGAAGTGAATGCAGGAGGTGTGCTCTTATTATTAAGTTTTACGAACAGAGTTAATTTTTGTACAAAGAAAAAAAAAAGTCATAGTTGGAATACTGTTTTCGAAAAGTTTAAATTTTGCAATACAGTTAAAAGAGTTATTACAAAAAAAAGTAATAAATATATTGTTACAGATTTGTAATGTTGCTTTCCAGTACCATTAGTTAAATCACTGGAAAGACCATATTATGATCAGCTGTATTAGTTGCTGATCATGCACAAAGTCAGTGATCTCAGAGCTTGGTGACAACTTAGATGTTGTTGGAAATTGGCAGAATGTTAGCGATAGAGCCAATATTAATCGAGATATGCTTGATTGTTTCAGAACCTTCTCTACCTGCCTCCAGAAGCAGTAGAAGGCCAGCAGCCTCAAGTTGAAGTCAGTCATGAAAAGAGTTGATAAGTGAATTATTGAAAGAGATCATGGAATAGGTGGATCATTGTGGTAAAGCAGCAGCGTGTGAAGCTCAAGCCTTAGGTGAATTGAGCTGTGTGCAGAGTTCTGGAGCTTATTGTGGAGGAAGCATTGAATTGTGTGAAAAGTAGCCAATGGAGAATTGCAGACATTTAGAGAGACCATACAGTGAAGCTATGTAGTTTTCTTCTTTTTGTTGAATTCTGATTGCCGCTTGTATGCTGTGGTTATTACTGATATCAATTACTACTTGTGGACTACTGTTATTGCAGTGTGCTGCTTGTGTTGGTTTTGGCTGATTTGTTGTTATTGTATTAGAGTCATCGGGTTTGATAAACATCGTAGTCAGTTTTCAAAGGACTGTCTAATTCATCTAACATCAAATAGTCAAAAGAACCCTAATTTCCATAACAACATATTATTAATATTTAAAGTAACACACATAAAGCAATAGCCAGTTTAACAAACAAAAATAAACATATTTTCGAAAAATGTTATAGCAACAATTATTACTAAAGACAGATAAAAATATAAAATATTTCATAAGTGTAAAAAGTATAATTTATAACAAAAAAAAAGCTTACCATGTTCCATACTTGTATTTAAATTTTTCCCATACAGCATTTAGTTTCTACAAAGATGAGTGTGAATTAATATGACACAAAATATTAATTTTTTTCACAATTCTGAAGATAATATTATTTAACTAAAGTTACAAATTGTTTCAATTATATAATATTATCTAACATGCTACAAGTAATAGTTATATAATAAAAATTTCAATAAATTTAAGTTAAGTGAATTTTTTATTACAGTTTAGCAAAAAAAATTATAAAAATAAGAACCCAGACTTGCCTCTCCCCCTCCCTCGCAAATATGTTATGCCTGCTTTCATTTCCCAATAAAATACGGCCATTATACACCAAAGTTTAAAAATATCAACATGATGAACAGAGATTTACTATATTGTTTAATCAAGAAAGAAATAACATTCAAATGGCCGAGTGGTAGGACCACCAAAAGGAAAGGAGAAAAGTCCTCAAAACCTGGATGGAGGCTAGCTTGACATAGATATGGCAGGTCATAGATTTGCAAAGGAAGTGTAAGGAAGTTGTAAAACTTCCCTCCCTTTCTAAGAGACGCATGTTTGAACATTATTACATATGGTCAGCTGTGGGACGATTCCTTTCTTTGCAGATTCTCCCCCTTTAATGTGACCATCTGGACGTGAATAGAGTCTAGATAATAGACCACACATGCGTTTTATGGCCCTCTGAAGAAGGAAACTGTGTCAAAACCCCAGATGTAACTATTTCTTCTATGGGGCCACCCGAACTTGAATAAAGTTCAGATAATGAATTGCACATGCGTTTTACGACCCTCTGAAGAAAGAAGCGCAAAAACCTCCAGATTTCAAATTTTTCCTATTGTGGAGGGTCTGCTAAGAGGGTGAATGATTAAAAAAATATTCCCACGGTTAACTGCTGACCACTGACCATATCTGAAGAATTATTGGATGATCGGCATCTCCAGTGCACCAATGCGAACCTGAAAGGCAGAGTTTAACCGAGATTAAAATGGAAGGTTTTGAAAGGACTAGATGACAAGACGAGAAGAGCTGAGATCTGACAAGCTGGACAGCTGAAAAGATACACATGATCTCGAGTTTCTTGATTAAAGAACTACCGGAGGTAAATCCGTAGATCTCTTGAATTACACGCAGTAGCCGGATACACTAACAGCCTGTTAGTTTCTTGGTATTAGCTGTGGAACTGTTAATCTAGAAGCAAATATTTCTCAACATATTAACCTAGACGAGGACGAGTTGTTGTTGCTTTATTGTATATAAGCTGTCAAGAATACATTTCTGTTTAAACGCTACCTGTTTATTTGATCGACCAGGATCAAATCATTACAGAAGGCATCCAAATACTGAGTTCTAAGGCCATTTGACTAGGCACTGAAGTATAGCTTAAATCTTAGCATCTATACTGTCCATGAAGAACAAATAACATTTAAACTTGCCTTGAAAAATAATGTTATGAATTTTTGTATTGATTTAATTAATATGCCATGTAGAAGACCTGTTAATTTAAGAAAATACTAAATATATAAAAAATTTATAATAATGTGCATATCAGTGTTTTGGCCTATGAGTAGCACGCCTTCCTCATGATCAGGAAGTCATGAGGAAGATGAGCCAACAGTCAAGTCATGGTTTGGACAGGATTCTCTATCCTGTGTTCTATCAGTGAGGTGCATATAGACCCCCCTCTCTCTGTAAAAAGGGGATTGTACAAGCAAGTGTGCGAGTGTCATCTTCATATGAGTTAAATTTAGACTTTTGCCCTTGAGTGCTCAGGGTACCCACAGAAGCTACTGCCCCCTCTCTTTTCCTGACCTTTTAGTTGGTTCGAATTGGAGTTTAATAAAAAGGGGGATAAGTAACAGCAACATAATGCATATTAAAAATTGTATACATTTGGTTATATAGATATTGTTATTATACAAAGAGATGCATATTGATTGAAAAGAGCTTAAAATTAAACACTTTTTAGTTTAACAAAAGATAATTAATTAGAAATTTCCAATTTAAACAAATCAGTAAAACACAGAATTTAAAATTTACAAAATTCTAAATTGGGGGAAAAATTAATTGGTAAAAATGAATTTTAAGTCCAAATATTAAATGTTTCTGGCATTTGTTGGACATAAAAAATTTGGGAAAATTAATTTTGCAGACAGTAAATCGAGAAATTTTTAAAACTTCATAAATTATTATATTTTATTAGAATGATAAAATTTTTGTTTGGTAAACTTATTTTATATTCTTTTAGCTTTAATATATTCCCTTTTAAGATTTTAAAAGTTGAATTGAGGCATTAAACTAAAAGAAAAATTAGTATACACTTACTTGAAGCATAAATGGGCATAAGCCAGCTAAAACTGACATAAGTTCATCATAAGCATTAGGCGGACATCTTAAGAAAAATGGCCTTAAAAAAAGTCTTGGAAGATGTTAAGAAAAAGCTTGAACATAAATATCACAGCAATAAATTATTTATTCTAATTTTATAAAGACTACCAATAACAGAGCGAAGGGTATAAAACAGGAAGAATAAAATAATATGTCATGAAAATTCAGATAATTATTTTAGAAATTCACTAATATGCATATAATAATAATAATCATAAACAATGGTCATAGATAAGTAAGATCATTTAATGAAATCCCCCACCCTCATAATTTTCGGTTAAAGCGAAGATTAGAGTGCTCGCCCCCCACCCCCGAGTTTGTCGCCAATATGGCAATGAAACGCTCTTTTAGCAACCCTAGCCCTGTTTTGTTTACTACTTTTCGCTATGATGAAATTGAACACAAACTATGACTATTTTATGATAAATGTTAAATTAAAAATAATAAAAAGATATCGATGCAAGATTTTAATTTCGTTCTTTATTATAATTAAAAGTTTTTTATAACTATTAAGACTTTTTAAATTTATTTTTAATATGAACACGAATTAACGAACTTTATTCTTTTGCAATTTTTAATTGTCAATATGCGATTAAAAAAATCGTCTGAATTCTTATTTTACGAAATCGTTTGCATTCTTATTTTAAAAGTCAGATGCAATGGAATTCTTTGCAGTTCTATGGATGGAGGGTATATAAGATGGAAGACAGTATTTCGAACCAGCAGATTGGATGAAGGGTGAGGGGAATATATGCTTTTTTATTAGTTGATGAAGTTAGAAAAAGATGCTTTTTTTGAAATTTTGTTAGGAGAATAGTTTGATTGATTCTTCCTCTTTTTTTGATTATGTACTGTTCCTGTTATCCACACAGTCCTTATGTTCAATGTGCTAGCGAAGTCATAGGGTATATCTTTAAGTTAAAAAATTCTGCTTGATGCCTACTATAGATGGCAAAGGCATCACATGCTCTAACTTTTGTTGTACACCCAACAGATAGGAGCAGCCAGTCTGGGGGAGGGGAAACAATGTTTATCAGTTAAAAAAATTATTATTATTATATTGCAGAAAACGGTAACCGTAACTATTCCATGGAAGTGTTTGTTTATTTTGTCTGCCATCTTTATTGGCGACTTGGCCTCCATGGCACAGGAAGGGGCACAGTAAACTTTCTTTTCACCCACATTTCTTGCATTACCTCAAAATAAATAAAAGGGGAAACCATTAAAAAATTCCTGTACTTTAACTTCAATATTTGGTAAAGGGTCTTATGTACCAAATAATAACTATACAGAAATTTAAAAAAAAAAAAACACATCGAAAAACAAGATATGAAGAAACGAGGGAGAGGAATATTGAAATAGATTTAGTTTAGCGTGGAAATTAAAACTAGTAAATAAAATACAGGGTGCTAACTTGGAAAAAAAAAACAAAAATTTAATAGATTAGCAGCTTAATTTTTTAACTTGCAACAGCGCAGCAACTGAATTTCAGTAATTCTGTACAATTTAGCAAGTAACATAATTACTTATACTTATCACCATAATATAAATATTAACAACATTCTAAATTGAGTTGAAGTCTCTATACACAATATTTAGAAATTAAACATTTAATTTTTAACAGAAAAACAACAGAACTGCCTAAGATTAGAAGGTAAAGAGTGTAACTGAGAAGATGAAATGTGATTGAAGAATATAATATTTGATTCTATCCCCTAGTATCATTTAAGAAATTGTTACAGTAAATATGCATTAAAAAAAAGCTTGCTTTTCCTGAACATGAATATCAGCCAATCAAAATTATCAATCACAATTAACATGAATATCAGCCAATATTTTTCAGAAACATTCCAAAAAATACTCACTTTCCCAGGATTGATAACAATATTGATGCCACTAGTTGAGTATAGTTTACATATAATCAATATGTATTTTCCATTTTAAAATAAAGTTGAGAAAATTGGATGAGTACAAAAAAAAATCATTATACATATAATAATAGCTTAAGTTAAAGAATTGTCAAGCAAAGTGCAAAAAAGTCTTGTATATAAAAAATTTAAATTAGTTGAATTCCTTTAATCAGCATGTTTAATATAAATGATGGATCCCAAGTCACCAATGCCACAAAACAAGATGGCTACTAAGCAGAACTTGGGATAATAGTCATTAATGATATATATAATAAACTATTTACATTCTTTCTGACATATGACCTTTTGCATTTTCAATGAACAAATAATCTCCATACAACATTGAGAATGGTAAATTTGCCAGAAAATAAGCATCAAAGGGAGGTGAGGGAACAACATTGATATCTTAGTAAATAGAGATTGCAGGATTCCCTTTAAAGTCTAAGAATTACAAACATTATAAAGAATAATACATGAACATGGCTCTTCGAAATATCTTTTTTGTCTGCAAATTCAAAAAGCAATAAAAGGATAATATTCTTTGAATAAGCAAAAAATAAAATTCTTTGTTAATTTTAATTTCAATTAATAATAAAGGAGAATGTGTTTGTTGGTTCTTTCACAGAAGCTGATATAGAGCTACTAAATAAATTTGATATATTTTGGAAAGTAAAAATGAGTGATTCAGAAAGATTTTTCTAAAAAAATTATGATTAAAAATTGCTTTAATTTGGGCTTTCATTGCCACAACCAATGAAAGTAATATAGCATAAAAATGGTCGACAGTCATGCTAATTTTTCTTGAATTTTGGTAATTTTTGTAAAGGCATTTTTTATCTACATTCTATTCATACCTTATAATTAATACAATATAAAACTACAATATTAATACAATTAATACAATAATATAATATATTAATACTATTTAAACCACCTTCAATGTTTTATCAAATATTTAATCCAATAATTTTCCTTCAATATTGAAAGTCAAGGATGGCGTACTGGAATACCTATGTAGTTTACATGAAAAATAAAGGGAAAATATTAGTAGATAGATGAACAGAGGACTTACATTTCAAAGCAATTTTAGTAATGAAACTTGATTCCATTAGTGTGATTTATATACAAAATGAACAGAACAAGTTTATTACTATAATAATATTTTGATGAGAGCTACAATTTTACTATTAATCATTCTTTATAAAGGAAATAATGAAAATTATTCACAAAAAGCAGATTTGATTTTACTATTCAAAATATAAGAAAAGGATATTAATTAAGTTCCTGATCTTCAAAGGAGGTATGAATTCAATCTTATGTAGAATTTTCCCCTTCAATAGAGCAGGTAATTCAGGAATGGTATAGAAATCAATTCCTAGATTTTCAACTGAGCAACCAAGAACATGCATACTGTAAGAAACTTAAAATTAGTTCATGTATCCAAGCAAAAGTGATTTCAATTCAGTTTAATTAAATATGTACAGATATTTGAGGCCAAATGTTTTTGGTGATCAATATTAAGTGCAAAATGACTTGTTTTCAAATAGTGAGAAATATTATTCAAATGTTTTATATTTTCTTATAAGTCATAACAAAATCTAAGCTGATAGTCCAACATTGGCCTGATTTTGAAAATTTAACTTAGTATGAACCTCAAATATTTAACAAAATCCAGTACTTTGGGATTTGAATCATTTCAATTTTTGCTTTAATTTAATTTGAAAATCAGAAAATACTTAAATATCATAACAAAAATAACCAATATTAAATGTTATAAAACGTTTTCCATATATACAAACATTTATACACACACATTAAAACAAACACAACATGTACATTAAAGTGATTTGCAATTAAAATGTAAAAATTTTGATGCTTTTTCATTGATAGTTTAAGGTAAAATTATCAAACAAAAATGTTTTTCAATCATTTTGAAATGTATATATATATATATATATACATATATATGTGTGTGTAGAAATGAAGTTTAAATTGTTTTATCAGCTATTAAAACACATGCTATATTTTATAGCTAGAAATTAAGGAATATAGATTAAAAAAATATTTTTTGGAATTGTAAAAATTTTTTAACATTCAATTTAATATTTGTGTGGAATGTATAAGTTAAGCCCACTAAAATAATTAGGCATACTAAGAAACACATTTCATACGCTCAGAGATTACACAAGCTATGCTTTAACCTTTTATTAAATTTGCTTCAATCCGGCATGCTGTAGGACATGTTTAAATGATAAGTCATCTATTGTGAACATTGTACAATCATACCATTATGATGTTGGTATCAATTTAGTATTTGCATGAGAAATAAGAAAATGGAGTTCTAGAATCAAATAAGACAATAAGTAATTAGATGGTGTGGACAGTTATATTATTTATATGACTATAATGCTATATAACTTCTGCATCCAGTGTTTTTAAATTGTTTTTCATTTCCTACTATTAGTTCACACTCTCCCCATTATATATATATATATATATATATATATATATATATATATATATATATATATATATATATATATATATAGTTCGAATTTTGAATCGTTAATAAAATACATTTAATTCCTTCACTAAACTACAAATAATTTTTTAAAAATTGTAGTGAATAGCACTTGATGTTAAAACAGTTTTTTCAAACATTAATTCATTAATTTGGTTAGTTTTTTACTAATAAATTAAAAACCAATCGTTAATAAAATACATTTAATTCCTTCACTCAACTACAAATAATTTTTTAAAAATTGTAGTGAATGGCACTTGATGTTAATACAGTTTTTTTCAAACATTAATTCATTAATTTGGTTAGTTTTTTACTAATAAATTAAAAACTAACTCTTTTGCCAAAAATCTTCATTCCAAAAACAGCTAAATGAGTAAGACTTCAGTCCCCCCACTAAAGAGGTTAGGTTAAACATGTTTCCAACTGATTATTTCAAAAGATTCTGCTCATTTTCTTAGTGTTTGATGCCTTTAAAAGTAAGCATAGTTAATTCATTGATTTTTCTAATTTACTTTGAAGTACTTTTGAATTATATTAAACAAAATATGAGAAATTAAAAATTTCTAATCCATATTGCATTACCCAACCGGCATAAAATATTCATGCATGAACAGTGTGTTCTGATTTATTTTCAATGGACACAAAGTAGATTTTGTTTTGGTCAGAAATAATTTTTTGATAAATGATCTATCTATATTAATTGTAATTATTCAATAAAAAGTAACTAAAATAAAATTTTTCTTTTGTTGACCTAAGAAGGAGTTGACTTAAAGTTTTAAAAATTATTATTTGTTTATTATTATAACATTGAATTCAGTTTTACTTTTATAGTGTTACATATAAGTAAAAGAATAATGCATATAATTAGCATCATTTAAAAAGTATTTGAACCAATTCCCAATTGCTGCATTTGAATCAAATCACTATTTTAAAAAATCTATAAACGGAGATCAACGTATAAGTAGTATTCCTAATTAAAAGATTGGTTGCAAAAGGTTATCATACCTTCAAAACTACTCATAAGCATTTAGATAGAAAGACTTAGTTTAAATATTAATCTTCCCACTGGAGAGAAATTTATTAGATCCACCTGAATTAATTTAGGATGGATCTGGTAATTTTAATTGGATTAATTTAAGATGTGTCTGGTAATTTTAATAGGATTAATTTAAGATGGATCTGGTAATTTTAACCCCAGACAATGGCAATTCTTAAATAGAAAAAAAAATCTAGTTGTAAAAAAAAAAAAAAAAGGAGGAGAGGGTAGCCCTAAGCACTTAAAGGTTAGATGTAAGAGGTAGAACTTACCACGAGTCATACAAATTATGCAAATAAAATCTCAAATGGTCACTAGGTGTTTTAAGAAAACCGTTTTCCAATGGAATTCCTGGAAAAAAAAAGACATCCATTGATTATTGCGTAGAGCCTTTTCAAACACAATTATTTTAATTATTTTCAGAAATCACTTCTATTTAGAAGAATAGAAGTGATGGCCTCATTGCACAATCACAAAAGATACCTTTAACTATTCTAATAAAGTTATCACATATACAGATAGGATAGCAAAAAAAACTGCCATAATCGGAGTATTTTGTAACAATTGTCTAGAATGAAAGTAGTGATAGTGAAATTGTATTTAATCCAGAAAAAGTTAAATTATAAAAGAAATGTACAGTAATTGTTTGATTTTGCAACAGAGATTAGCCCAATTGAGAAAAGAAGCTGACATTTAATAAAAGGCATTACAAAACTATGAGTTACTTATCGCAAAATTTTTTACGAGTTGAAGTTAACTCACTCCACAACAACCTCCCCCTTCCAAAAAAATTTAAAACAGTAAATGAATCCAGTATCTACTAATTAAATAGTAAGAACATCCCTTCATTCAACATTTATTCCCTTAAATGTCCATTTTCCCCCTTCTTAATTGCAATAATATTTAGAATAATTTAAAATGCATTTAAAAAACATTAACATCTAACATATTTTTCACCATAGAATTTTAACTTAACAGAACACAATTTTATTAAGTCATATTATTATAGTAACATAACATCCCGTTTGTCAAGGGTTAACTGCACTGGCTATCAATAACACCAAGTAGAATCAGGTATGACACAAGAAATGTGTTATTTAATAAGAATGTATCAAAAGAATTCAGCAGATTTCACAATTAAATTAAGAGTTAAATTAAATTATAGCATTTTATTATAAAAGAATGAATACAGACGAGAACTGATTATTCTGTGTTTTCTTCAAAGTAGCATATATCCTTGTAATCATTCTTACAAAGAGAGGAATTGATCTGTTGATAAATTGAATAAAATATATTACAGTACTGACATCTAATTGAGGCCTTATCTTAGCAGTTTTTATAAATTTAAGCTAAAGCAGGCATGTGACAAATAAAAACATATTTATTATATATGAACACCAAATATTGTCTGTTAATGACATAACATGAATGTAAAAAAGTTTACAGTTATTCCTAGCTTATTGGTAGAAAGAGTAATATCATTCCCAACAAAAGATAATAAATATAAGACTACAAGCCCCTTTTTTTCCTTTCTTAAAATGCTTTCAGAGTTGCAATTCTTTGGTGAATTCTTAAACAAATTTCTTATCAAAGCATTAAAAGAAGATATTTTGAAAAGTAATTTTATCCATAGGGTAATTTATTGCAAAAGGACAGTCATAATTTCGTTTTCCTTACAACAGGAATTTTTTAACGCTATAATTCATGAGTAATATGGATACACTGGATGTTTTTGAATTAGATGAAACCTATTCTAAACAACTGGCCATTCAATGCTTTTTACTTGCTCTATGGAAATAATATAATATATTTAGACTTAGAAAATATTTGTTTCAAAATTTATGAACACACACATATATAATGTAAACATGTATTTTTGAAACTTTGCTTTTATTTTATCCTGGGAGGCATAATTTATGTAAAAGCAAGGAGTAAAGAGGTACATCAATTTACAGCATTATAAAAGAGAAAAATATTTATCTCAAATGATTAGATACTAGTGGCATTCTGATAGATTTCTTTATAAGTGGTGATTTAGGTGCGAAGAACATAGGTATGTTTTAAAAGAATTTTAAAAGATTTTTATCCCTTTATTTAAAGTATTTTACAGAGTTCACGTAGCATTACCTAAATAAAGAAAGTGGAATTGGAACAGGAAATAAAGACTTTGGAAATTAATTAGGATTTAAATTAGATTCTGAAGTATCATTATAATTAATTATAATGCCACAAAAATAAAATCAATGCAAGTTCCTACCTCAAATAGATAAAAATAATTAAAAATTGGAAATCATATTTACCTAAAAGAATTGTTTTGTCTGCAGCTGTGAGATCTAAGATTTTGTGATAACTTGGGTGAATTTTTTCTTCGTAGACTGGATCATATAATTCATTTAAAATGCTAGAAAAAATTGCCGCTTTTACAATAACAAAAATAACTATAAAGAACCTATAAAGAGATTTAAATGAGATTTTTGAAATTATCTCTTACCTAATTATGTGAATAATTTTATCAATAACTAAAAGAATATATGGCGCAGCAGGATTTCGATAAAATGTACAACCAAAGGAGTCACTAAGCGGATGAATAAAATTCCCTTTGTGAGCAATCTAGAAATTTAAAATAGTTCATATTAATTATTCTGTTAAGACTGAAATACAACAGATGTTGCTTAATGTGCAGTAATGTTATCATTTGCTTTATATATTACCAATTATTTCCCTGAGCTAATGTATCAATTTGAAGCAGAGAATTGACTCATCATTCCATCAATATTCAAAATTGATATTTATGGAATTTCTTGTTCTGATTGCAAAGAAATGTTTGAAAGTCATTTCTCACATGAAATGGAGTTTGTAATCTGTTGTCTGGACAAGAGCAATTAAGAATGATTTAAATAAGCAAGTATGCTGCCCAGTACGGTTTGAAATCTTTTGAAAAAGTATAAACCACTGTTACCTACATTTGAGTATAAAAATAAAATGGATAAAAAATGAACAGATTGGAGTAATAAAGTCCATTTGAAAGTGTATGCAACAATATGGTGCAACTGAAAATTTTATAGTTTCTGTGTAAAATTTCAAAAAAATCCTTGACTTCTTGCAAGCAAAAACAAACAAGTGTTGATGATTCTGACTCAGATAAGCATATTAGGGTGAGGTCTTAAAATGAATTCCAAAATGGGTCAAGCATTCACTAATTTAAAACTTGGATTGTAGCATCATTCAACAAATTTTTTAAAAAAATAAGAGCATAAATAATACCTAATTTGATTATTGTTATCAAATTTCTAAAGCCCTAAAGTGATAATATTAAGCAACAGCAACTATATTTTCAAAAATTAAAACTAAATTCTACTTACCACAGGATCATTTGGACAAACACATCTTTTAGCACAAGCTTTCAAGACATTAACACCAAGCATAAGCTGTAAAATGCAAATGGCATAAAGGAATTCATATTTTTAACACATTCAGATTTCTAATCGAATATTCAAATGAATTTATTTATAAATAATACATAATTTAAGATACATTCTTTTTTTTTCCAAAAACAAATGCATATATATATTTTTAAAATATAGATTAAAAAAATTCATGCTTTTGAATTTACAAACTGCATTAGGCACAAATTTTAAAATTATTTCCTTTAATTCTCCCACTTGTGAAAGTAAGTATACATGTAGGAATATTTTACAGCTTACATCAAAGAACATTATTTCTGAAACAAATTTCTTTAAGAATAAATATAAAATAAAATTTCTTTCATTCACTAATTCCAAAACACAATCAGAGAAAGTGATTTTCACAATTTTTTTTAATAATTTGACATAAAAGTGTTAATTCTCAAATATAGAAATAGTATATGCTCAGACTTTTATTGTCATTGAAACTGGAGATAAAGTCAAGGTGGAAGATTGATTATATAAATGGAATTTTCTCCATCTACTTTTATCTATTAATAATACATTACATATTTTGTAAAATAATGAGAAAAAAATGATTAAGCATTTTCAAAACCTTCTTTTTGATGAGTAAAACGAAAATTTAAAATTGATGTATAATTTTTGTCAGAAAACAAAATTTTGTTTGTCTTTTCTCTTTTGATGCTTGATACATCTGATTTAAAATTTGATGCAATAAAACTGTAAATAATTTTGATTCATTTAACTCTTCACATTTTCATTTTTATATTCAAAAGCACATGGACCGAAATATTTACACTGGAGAGAGTTTGCAAAAAATTTGAAAGAACTCTGTAATTTTGTAGGTATGCCCATGTAGAATATTTCTTTAAAACAGCTCAATGTTATTTAAGTTAACATATTTATAAATTGATATTAAAATTTCAAAAGTTACTTTTCTGCTTCAAGAAGGAGTTAAACATGGATCAATCAATCAAGGTTGAATTTTTTGACAGTAAATAATACTTAAAAAAATTTATACAAAAGAAAGTAACCACAATGATTCACCCACATTCATTCAAAAGAAAACTGCATTTTAGAGATCCATAAATTTTTTTACTTACATCTGAACCATTCTTATTAATTGGACCACAATCAGAAGATTCATCATGAGGTTTGTCCATACCAAGTAAAGACATAAATGAGCCAGGAGATTCAATTCCTCTACAAATTAATTACATAAGTGATTATCATTAATACAAGGTGATAAAAATTAAAACAACTTTACTCTGAGCTCTTTATACAGCAAACTACACAATATAAAAGCTCAAAATTGGTAAACATAATATTAAAGACATGGGGAAACAGATTATGCAATGAAAAAAAAAAAGTTCCAGAAATACAGATAGATGGCACTGTACAGCAATAAAAATAGGTTGAAAAGATTCAAAATACCCATTTTTAACATTTTATTCAAATGTATCAAACATTCAATCACAAGGACCTTATCAATGCTTACCAGCTTGCTCAACTGCAGATTATAATTGGCTGATTGAGATGCTTTTCACATGCAAATGGATACTAATGTCTTTCTAATCAGTCAAGGTAACCAGACATCCTCGATAACCAAGATTTTTTAAGTATCTCAACAGTCCAAAATCACAGGAATTAAGTGTAGAACAAGAAAGTTACTTTGCCAGAAATATGCAACTAATTGTTTTATCATTAGTAATGTTAACAAAGAAATTACAGTACACAGAGTCTAATTTTTGGAGGTGCTTCATCTTGCATTAAAGTAATCAAGACATTAGAGTTGTTGCATTTCAAGTACAGCAAAATTTTCAAGTATATTTTGGCACCTGTTGGTACATTGCATAAAACTTCTCTCGGAGTGCTACTGCAGCAATTCCTTTGCTTTCATAAGCAAAGTGCTAAACCATTGTTGACAAGAATTACATTTTCTAAATTTTATCCCTTTTATGCCAGAACAGTAGCAGTGAGCCAAGATTTTATGCAAATTTTTATGTTTACAGTGTGAAATTGAATCTACAATATTATATATTTTTTCGTTTTCAATTTAGCAATAAAAAGTAGAAATAAAAAATTCCATGCAAAAGTGTTTCAAGCAAAGACCTTGTAGTCAAAAAAGCAAGTTCCTCCAAATATTGCCAAATAGCAATTGCCTTGACCAGAGGAGATGGGAAAGTTTTCATTTTGCTAAAGATACAATTTTTGTTTTCTACAACAGATATTAAACTATTGTCAAAATAATTCCTGTTAGCAAATCTTCATTTAAAGCAAATTCTTATTTTATAATCGTAACAAAATCTTCAGTCTAAACAGACAAAAATTGAGTAAAACTCAGTAAAGAATTCAAAGATTAAGATTTTATTGAGTAATATGTTTGGAATTCTCGATAAATAAGGAATACAATCACACTTGCATTGTGACAAAAAGCAAATTCAAGTTTCTGTAGTTGTTACAAACATCATGTTGATGTTTCAAAAGTTAATTTTATTCCTTTAGTTTCACTCCATGCAAATTTTATTTTAAATAAATAATTAGCTGCAGGCACAATGATTCTTAAATTTGCAAGACATACTATGGCAAAGGCATAAGAAGAGGTAAAGAATACAATTCAATTTACATTTCTTTATATAGGAAGGGGAAAAATTCATATGCACAAAATATTTATTTCAAATAGAAAACAAATAAATAAATCTAACCAGTATTGATTTCTTTATAATAAAAGAAGTTGTACCAGGGTGTTTAAAATATAATAGCATATAGTAGGTAATGTGACATTTCTTTAATCACCTGCTTAATAACTGTTGTAGTAAAAAAATTATGGATAAAAAAAAGCAGGCAAACATCTATTTTAACTTTATAACTTTAATTGTTAATGATTTATTACTCACTTCAATATTTCTCCACTTGATGCAACACAATTTAATATGAACTTATTAATCAGATAAATATGCTTTTGAGGAAAAAAAATAAATAAATGTATCTTAGGTCTGTTTCTAAGTTAGCTCTTTAGAATCAACTGAGTTTGAGATATACACAGAAAGATTTCTTAAATTTCTTTAAATCAAATTCAACAAATATCACTAGGCAATAGTTTAAATTTATTAAACAGTAGGAACTTTAATATAATATGGGCAAATTTGGAAAAGAGAAAAAGAAAACACACACATACATTTTTTTTGTTAAAAAAATTGGGATGTGTACACAAAAACACAGAGAAATACATCCTATAATTAATATATTTTTGAGTGAAAAATAAAGTTAAAAAAATCAAGAGTAGAACTTCCTTTTTAATTTTAACTCAGCTACTTTTATCAGTGATGTATGGAAAGAGGTGATGCTATTTAAATGTTTAACAAGTTACTAATAAAGAATAATAATAAAGAAAGTTAATTAATAAAGAAACAATTTTTCCCAATAAGATAAATACTTATCATGTTTATTAAAATCTATAAAATTATAAAATATTTACAGTATTGCATTGAATAATTAAAAGTTAAATATTAAGTTGTAAATAATTAAAACAATTATTCACAAATATAATTAGAAAATTGTAATAAAATGAAATTGGTTACTAAAAAAATGTATTACTTTTTATTTTGGCAAAATATCTGAAAATTAAATTTTTTTATTATAAACATATAAAATATGAAAACAACAACAACAAAATAATTTTAATATTATGAGGTCTTACAAATAATACATGAATAATTTTGCGGCAAGATATTTTGATTTAGATACATATTATTTATATAGCATTTGCAAAACTTGAACTTTTGCCCATATCAATATATTTACATTCTCATATTTCCCCCTCCCTCTAAAGGACTCTATTTTACTTTTGCCTTGTTTTAAGCTATACAGTTGTAATTATTTAATAATTACATTTTGTGTGTATTATCTAATAAAATAATTTTTCCAACATTAAACTGATAAGTTGCCAATAATTTGAATGTCAAACTTAAAAGAAATATAAATAATGTTATACCTTAAAACTGTAAATAGGAAATGGATTTTCAATTATTTATAAATAACTATTCAGTAATAAAAATTTCGAAAAAGTTTAATATGTATTTAAGGTATATGTTTTAAATTTAAAGAAAAACATGATAAAACAACTTACTGTAATATTACAGGAGAGGTCCATATGTGATCTATACATGACAAAGCTGCCTTCAAAAAGCTCGATTGTTTTTCATAATCATGAAATTTAGTGCTGCAATGAAGCAAAATTTATGAACAAATTGCCTTTCAATTATTTATGTAAATAAAATGGATATGTAAAAATTATTTAAGCTAATAATATAACAAATGCCTTTAAAAAAGCCTTTATTGTTTTTAAAAAAACTATACAAAATTCTAAAATTTAAAATTTTCTAAAATAATGGTTTACAACTACACAATCTAAGTAATAATAAGGACAACAAATAATGCATAGCAAAATATAGTCTTTATTAATTTATCATATTAATTTTTTCATCTAAAACATATTTCCAAAATATTCCATATTTTGTAAATGCAGACTTCTTTTTTACTCTCTAGTATATAAAAAAATGTAAAAGGCAAACTTTAGATTTTGTTGTATCTTTGTGTTTATCCCGAGTTTAAAAAATACTTTTTTATAACTGTAAATGTATTATCTGATTTGTGAACACAATAGCTGAAAAATATAATAAATTACAAGCATGAAATTTGGTTTCTAATCTTTTTGAAAAATACAGGACGAAATTCTTTAATAATAAAAACAAATAATTAATAATGGACAAACAATGACAATAACGTTAAAATTTAATTAATATCTCAAAGCAATGAAACTGGATGTGACTGCTTAACCTTTTAGGTTCGAAAATGTAAAAAACATAAACATTCTTGAAATCCCACAGTTAATGTATATATTGTTACGTTTTTAGTGTAGTGGGTTCGGATTGAATGGTCTTTACTTGAAGACAGCACAAACAATTTACAGCTATTTACAAGATGACTAGATAAAGTAAAACTTCAGATAAACACAATCCAGCAGTAACAGTCAGTTACAGCGTAAATGCAAGCCTTATGCACAATAAATACAACAAAACAGCTATCGTATAACACAGCAAACAGTAAATCACAGCGAGCTCAATAACACAGCGTTAACAGCAAATGCAAACCCAGCTCACTAATAACAAGCGAGAATCCGCTAGTCCAGCGAAACGCTTCTCTTCCGAGAGAGAGGAACTGCCGAATGCGGTAGCCCGTCCCTTATATAGCCGAGCGAAAGCGCCGAGAGGCTTCGGAAATCACCAAGAGAAATCCAGCGGCTGCCAGACTATTCCTTTCGCCAAACCAACCCAGCTGGCACCAAGCTCTTTAGCGCCGTCGCCAATCGCTCTTCCCTCCGCACTTCCAACTACGTTCGCTCGCTTGTAACAATATATTGTTACGGATTACATCAATTTCACTAATAAGGGCATAAATTTACCCTTCCCATTTGTAGTGAGTGTATGGTGTGAAAACAGTAATCAGACCATAATAACCAATGACAACAACACTTATTTAACACAAATATATAGCCAAGACGAACACAGGACCACACACTACAGCTAACAGTAGCCCATAAGTAATAATTGACACAGCATATAAGGTGGAATGATAGAATTCAGCAGCAGGGATATCTCATAGCTTAACTCTACAGCCTTTCCAAACGTCCGCAATTCTCCAGTGTCTCCTCACTTCAGCTATATCGAACTGCCGAGTTACTACCACTCGACTAGTTATTCTTCACATGACTCGATGATGCTTCTAATATAAACACTAGGACTTGGTACACTGTTCAGTTCAACAATTGCTTCACCTCCCCTCAATTCTAGTTCAGTTCTTTACTAGACTATTATGCCATTTCTTTGCTGAGCTCTTCCTTAGAAATTAGGATGAAATGCAAAATTTCAAACTTTGTTCGGTTTTTTGGCATAAAGGCAGAAGATTTATTCATGATACCCTAGACTATATAAAGTTCTGTCTTTAAATTTCAAAAATCCTCAATATTGGAAACAATGTAGAGTAAAAGTTAATAGTAGATAATATTTAAAAAAGAAAGGACAGTAGACTAAATATGTGAATAAAAATAAATTGATTTTAGAAAAGGTAAGAATTTATCATGTGGAGTTTTTGCAAGTAAAATTTCAAACTTTAATGCTACTAATGTTTTTACATTTGAAATAGAATACTATGAACTACAAACCTTAAGATCATAAGTGATTCCAACAGAGCACATTTTTCAAACCGTGATGTAGCCTGGTCAGATTGAAGAAGAGTCTGCACTCTATTGCATATGTAGTCCCATTCAGGCTGTAGAATGGTATAAGTAAATAAGCACTTTACAACAAATTTATTTTCTAATGAAAATATTATTACGACTTAACTAAATAAATAACAATATTAACTTATGTTTTGGAATCTTCTAATGATAATACATCAATTTCTCCTTATGTAATGCAGTAAAGTACTATTTAAGAGGTTTAAGGTTTTTCGTGTCTGAGCTATTTATATTCCTAAGTCACTCTATCATATTCTCATTATTATTATTCAGAACATGATGTTGTTTTTGGGATGAGGTTTTTGGCATCAACAATGATTTGTAGGTGAAAAATAAAAATTTTATTATCTGCATGAGCATCTCAAAAAATTAGCTGTTATAACATGTTGCCACTGCATTTACAAAAGCTGTGATTGAAAAAAAAAAATAAGTTAATGACTATAGCAAATAAAACCTAGACAAATGTAATTTTCAGCAAGTGATTATATGAAATAAAATAAATAGGAAATGTGACATTTTTTTAAACAATAAATGCAAGACAAAGTTTCTTTTATTGTCTGCAATACTAATTCAGTTTTTATTGTTTGCAGACTGATTCAATGGAACAATTAAAATGAATAAAAATATAATTTAACTTGCACAAGCATGTGGTGTTTGGCCGTTCAAGAAATAATGTTCTGGCACAATACAAAGAAATATGCAGAGCAGATTTCCTTTTAATAATTTATTTGTAATTATTTTATTGATAAAATATTGCTGTATACTTAAAACAGCATTTCAAATATATCTAATTTATCTTTTTTATTATTGGCAAATTGGATTCAATTAAAAATTTCTGAATTAATTTTGTTTATCAAAGTGAGAAAATAATGAATATATTTAATTTGAGTCATAATTCAGCATTTAATATTCATAGACAATTAGTATGTTGGATGAGGATTGAAAAAAAAAATTAAACACTTATTGGCACAAACACAAAATATATAATTAGGATTCAAAATATGAACTTAAAGTATCTTTTTCACTTTTATAAAAAAATATTCCATTATAAAATTTAGTCATTGTTTTCAATATGATGTAGTAATATATTAGCATAATCTAATTTTGAATAAAATAACTTCAATTATTTTTAATTACACATCTTTCCATTTATATATGGTTTTCTATCAATCCCCTGAAAAATGTTTAAATAATATTTTTTTGTTTCAATATTAGTAATAAATTAAACAGATTAACAACAGGTTTAATATCTCTTTCCACCGGGTACAAAACATTAGGTCTAAGTGAAAAGGAAATTAATTCTTAAAGAATAATCTCACACTATAAGAAAATTACAATTACTCATCTGAGATTATATGATATCAAAGTTCAATATTCTTTCTATTTAAATGTCCAAATTCCATTTTTAAATTAAAATGCATTAACTAGAATAAGAAATTTCAAATAAATCCTCAATTTTTTTCCATAATGTTCATTAAAACTAAGCCATAAATGTTCATTTAAACAACTTAATTTGCAAGTAGTGTTACCAAAAGTAATATAATGTATTACTAGCATTACAAATACCACAGGTTGAGCAATGTTATATAAGGCTCTTAGAACCAAGGCCCAAAATTATATTATTTCCAGAATATTTCTGGATTTATTTCTGTTTTTCAATAGAATATGAAATTTAATTATATTATACTAAATAAGGAAATAAGATGAATACATACCAAAAGTATGTCTGGAAAAGTCATACATAATTTAATCAATAATGCAGATGAATGTCTTCGCAAATTCACCACAAATCTGTTGCTGGGGGTCTCTTTTACAACGCCAGTTAAATAAGAGAATATCTGACAAAAAAAAAAAAAAAAAAAAAGAAAGAAAACTTTGAACAAAAATGAGTAAATAGAATTATTTCTGTAGCTTATCAGTAAAAAATTATTGGATTCTCATATATATTTTTCCCGTTATTAACATTTTTTATCTATACCACCACAATGTGTTTTGTAATGAATAAGGTATTAATGGATAAGATTTTCTACGGATATCTGTTGAAGAATACTCATTATATTAAAACACAATATTTAACATTTGAATTCAGAGAAATATTAAAACGTCATAATCCTGGTGGCTCATAGAAATGTATCTATTTCACAATTATAGTATAATCTAATAAAAAGACAAATCTAATATTTTTCATATTAGTAAGTGAAAGTGATACTTAAAAAATTCCAGGTGTTTTAACATTAAATATAGCATGCAAATTGTAAATACATTCACGCCGGCGTCCTGGCACAAAGGTAGCACGTCTTCCTCGGAATCCCGTGTTCAAATCCCACTTATGGCATGGTTGTTCTTCTGTGTTCTGTCTGTGAGGCGTGTGGATGTGCAAGCAAATGTGATGAGTGTGTAATTAAAGTCGTCCTACTTCAAAAAAGGGAGAGACTTATTTCGGCTTAAATTCGTTGATGCATCACTGGGCTTGTCCATGGTAAGTGAAATTAGTAAAAACAACAAATACATTCACACCAACTAACTGCAGTTGCTATTTTGTGTATATGCTTCACTGAATAGTTAATTTCCATAATTAAATTATTTTCTGCCGTTTTGTACTCAATTATTTTTGATTCTATACCTTTAGAGCAGGGATATTCAAGTGTAGCGATTTTAAGGTCGCGGTACGAACCTGCGACGTTTGGACCTGTAGCCGAGAATCATACCGATCGAGCAAAAGGGACCCTTCAGCTCGAAGGATAATATCTGACTCATAAGGCTGACGCTACAGTACTCCCCTACCAGTGAGTCGGCGAAGAGGCGAACGATTTTTTGTATTATACCAAATGTTATGGCGAGTTGCTGCTTGCTCGTCAAGTGGATCTGAGTATTTTTTGTTTGTTTATTGCTTTTTTTTAGCTTTCATCAAGTGAGTCTGACGATTTTGCTGCGGGTAGATGGCGCCACGACTTTGTGGAAGGTTGCGTTGTCAAGGTCACCAATGTAGCGATTTGAAGGTCGCGGTACGAACCTGCGACGTTTGGGCCTGTAGCCGAGTATCATACCGATCGAGCAAGAGGGACCATTCAGTTCGAAGGATATTATCTGGCTTATAAGGCTGACGCTACACAAGAATCAATCAGAATTGCTCCAATTTAAGCAGTCAAGACAAAGGAGAGAAGGTGCTATACCTTGGAGTTGCATTCTTGCATATAGATAACACTAACCGCCTTTGAAGACTAGTTAGAAATATTTGTTGCATTTACTTTTAATTAAATATTTTATGCTTAGTTAAATGCTTATGAAATTCTAAGAAAATATTTGTAAGCATTGAATTGAGATAGAAACTGCTCTCCCATCTATGTCAACTATTAAATAAAGTTCTTACATTACATTCTTACGTCAACTATTAATTAAAGACAAGTCACATTATAATATTGTGCTATTAAAAATGTAACTCTTTTGTTCATTTACAACTTTTTAATTTTTATTTAAGTACATAATCTCTTATTTCTAAAATGGCACTGATATTAAACAGACTCCTTTTTTTTTTAACTTTCAAAAAAGAGGAAAAACAAACTCCATTGAAAACGGATTGAATTTTGAATTCAACAATAGAATTATATATGCAAACTATGTAAAAACGATTTTTAAATTTTTTTCAGATAATCAATTAAATATCCGTATGGAAATTAAATTGATATTACGAAATACTTGAAACATTTAAATGTAATAAGTCATTATGAAGAGAAATGAAAGAAACTTCAAAAAACTGATGGTAGCCTTATAAGAAAAAACTGATGGTAGTAGATGGTACAAGGGAATTCTGAGCCTTATCACCAAATACTATAAACATATAAATGTAAGAAGCCATTATGAAGATAAAGGAGAGAAACTTCAAGCACACAAAATAATTATCTTTTCCCAATCAATATTGTTTTTTATTTTATATGACTAAGTGGACTTTTCTAGATGACCTTAATAATATTCATAAGTGAAGGAGATATTCTTATAATTTATAATTAAATATTTTGCATTTATAAAATATTTTTATAATGAAAACTGACAACAATACAGCTTTTAGGTATTTTAATTGCATCACAGATGGAAAATAAATTCCATTAGAAATAATAATGGTTTAAATAAATGTTTGACAATATTTGGATTGATACTTTATGAAATATACTTTTTTAAAACAATATATATATATATGTAATAATATTTTAAATTCTAAATTTTAATCCTAATTAATTTCCAAAGCCCTATCTTAATTTAGCCCATAATAATATCATTCTAAAATATTTTCTTATTTCCTGATCCATTCCATTTATTATAATTAATTAATTCAACAGAAGCCATGTAAAATTGCTGAAACGGCTAAACGCCGGCTACTTTCTCACACTCCATGGGAGAGATGAAAATTGCTGACCTAAACAAAATACCTTTAAAAAGATCCCTATGTTTCCCTTGCCTCTTAGGAATGTGCTGTGAAAATCCTCATTGAAATCTGATTTTATAAGTTTGTGGTGATTTCTATATAAGCCAATTAATATCCTTCAAGCATTAAGGGTCCCTTTTGC